>JAAGWO010001105.1:0-40061 GCA_013266205.1 Fusarium decemcellulare | reverse complement strand
AGCATGGCTGAGGCCATCAAGGAGGAGCACCGCGCCCGGTACCCGCTGTACCAGTACAAGCCGCGACGGCCTCACGAGAAGAAGAAGCGTTGCAAGTCTTCTGGCAGCAGCAACGGCGGAGGAGGAGCATCATCATCGGCATCTTGTTCGTCCGAGCAGTTCAACCTTCCGGCACTGGGAGGAGTGGGCAGCAGCAGCAGCGCAGCCTAAACGGGGGTCTCACTCTCTCTCTCTTTGCGACCAAGTTTTTTTTTTTTTGGTCTCTGGCATTTCACAAACGCAAAGCAAAGGAAAAAATGGCATGAGGGAAAGCTGGTAAACTGATTTGATACCGCCCCCATGGATTTTTAGCTAGTTCAACTATGTTTTTTTTTTTTTAGCTAAATCAGCATGGCATTTGCAAATTTGTGTCGGCGTCTGGAAAAAAGTGATTCGAGTTAAACCTCTGGAGCGCTGGTGGTTGAGCGCTATCCTTCTGGAGCGCCAGTGGGTTTGAGCGCTACCGTCGGGCCTCTGATGCGTTTGAGCATTGCAAAGAAGCTGGCCCCGCCTGAGGCCACGTGATTTCCCTTCCTTGCCTTCGATAAAAATAAAAATAAAAAAAGAGAGACAGCAGAGGGAATTGAACCCTTACTCTTTGGTCAAGGGAGGGCACAAACGTACTTATGTCATATGGTCACGCCTTAGCTAGCTTGCTAAAAGGATTATCTCGTAGTTAATATAATTATGAAATTACTATTATATTATAGAAAAAAAGGGAGAATAATTTACTTATTAAAGTATTAAGATTTAAAAGGCCTAATTAAGTTAGGGGAGGAGACGACGTTATATAGGCCAGATCGTAAAGGCGAAAGTTACGTAACCTATCCCCGTACGTTTTCCGACACCTATTCTACGAGGCACTGGTACGGAAACCGTTTCTTGTTTCAGTCTCTTGTTCTTGTTGAACTTAAGCCCTCAGCGCTTATCGGCAAATCATCGGTTCCTACTTCTTATAGGAAGGACAACCCCGCTGGTGTGTATTTATTGATTTGAGACGTCAACTTCGTTTTTAACGATTATTGAATTACTCTTCGGCCAATCAAGTTTATACTGATCGAGGATACGCCGCACTGAGATGTGTCACAGGTACGCTCTGTGGACACGATACATCACAGCCCAAAGGACACGGAACACCACAGCCTCGTGGACATACACACGGATCAACACAGCCATGCATCCCTAGGCGACACAGATGACACGGAACACCACAGCCACGAATGAATACTTGAATGACCGAGAGCATCACAGTAAGGGGCCCAAACTGGGGCACAAAATACGGCAGCCACCCAGACCAGCGACTCAGATCCTAGTGGCATGGGGCTACCCGGGAATAAACATGGTAGCGACCTGTTGTCTCCAGGACGAGATGAACGCGAGCGCCAAATCGCCGAAGCTCGTCACACTTGCAAATCAACGTTTGGCGACGTTTAGCAACCAAGTTTCGTTGCATTTGCTGAGGCGTAAGTCTACGCTTGGCAACCGTCGGGAGCTTCCGTCGTCTGTACGGCACGATAAGCACTAAGGTGGAAAAACCAAGGTAAGGGCGTTCTTACTCGGTATGAGTTTCCATGCTGTCAAGAGTGGTGTACGATGTTGAAGTTCTGGATTTTGCGAGATCACTGCATGATCGCCTTGCTTTCTTATATGCTAGTAAAACCTGACTGGTGTTAGCCGCTCGTCGGACGTTTTCCGTTTCCTGTTTCCGTTTCCTGTTTCCGTTTCCTGTTCTCTACGAGCGCTTGCTCTAAGCGCTGATGGTTCCATTCCTGGATGCTTGGGAAGCTTGACTGATAAGCGCCCGTCGCCATTACTGATAAACCCTCAGGCACTTTACTGGTAAACACCCGGACGATTTACTGGTAAAGCCCGCCATGGGATGTTTACTGGTAAAGGCTGTTCTCGTTCACTGGTAAGTCCAACCGGCTCCTCAGACGGCTGAGTGGCCTGGTGATTCAGACGAGGTCACTGACGGGCGTTTGTTCTAACTGTCAGAAGAGCCAGTCCCCAAGAGACCCGACTACAGCGTACGCTTGATCGGCGATTTCGTGCCAACTCTCAATCAGGTAAGCTTAGTCTAGCTACCGCATCTGTGTCTAGACGGGTCGATCGTGGGGTATTTACGGAGTTCCAAGCACCACTATTCTCCTCCTCGTTTGCATCCCGGTACGCAAGACGCCAAAGCATGAACATCAGTGAGAGAATTGGTTCCTACACAACAATGAGATGATCATTTGGTAAACTACAGCTACTCAAAATCGACCGTACGGCTCGAGGCGTCATCTGCTGCGTCCTCCAACAACGTTGGCAGTTTCTTCTTGTTCATAGACCTTGCCAGGTCCGCGTACGTCCAGCAGTTACTCCCAACCCGAAACATGGTGTCCTTCTTTGCCTTCAGATAGAACAAGAAGCAGATCGTTTCCCAAGCCTTATCTTCATCGTGAATGAGGAGTGCATAGGTGATGGGCGTCGCCCCATGGCCATCCTTGACGTCAGGATCAACTCCAAAGTCTTCGACAAACTGCTGCATCACATGCCGAAGTCCCTGTTTCGCAGCACCGTGCAGGCCGCTGAAAGCCCATTGGCGGCTTGGATGGGCTCCATGGTCCAAAAGCAACTTGGCCGTGCCGACATGTCCGTAAAAGAGAGCCAGGAAAAGTGCACTGGACAAGCACGCTTCGTCCCGGTGCAAGACACTCAGAAGCACGGCGACAACCTTGTCCTGCCCACGGCTGGCAGCCAGCTGCAGGGGCGTGACGACGAGATCAGTACGGTGTCGTGGGGAGTGCGTTAGTGAGCCCGGCTGGCAAGCTTTGAAGCCTTGGAGAGGGGATATGGCGTGGTTCACGGTAATCTCTTCTTTCGTACCGGCGAAATCTCGTAGGTCGTCGACAAAGCTCTGAGTCGAGTCAACGATAAACCTGACTCGTTCAAACTTGGCGTACCCGAGGGAGGAGCGCAGAGCAAACATTGTGTCGGCGTGTTCGGCAGAATCGTCTCGTGAGTTGATGAAAGGGGAGACTCAGAGAGCGAGAGTCGGGGGACAGAGCTGGCTTTATATACCCAACGTCCATGAGGCAAGTCACCTGATGACTTGGATGAATCACATGAATACCCTCGGTCATGTTGTCTGGCGAGGATTCGGGCTGGAAACTTGCGATTGCCTGTATTCCGTCGATGGTGATACGTCCTACGTGTACCTGGTTGGCCACTTCGTCAGTGAGAACTAGGCCTCAACCCCAGGAGCACGGTTGTCGCACCCTCCCGGGACTCGTAACCTGTTCGAGTTGAGTTGCTCCAAATGACGACAGTACATCTACATATTCTTGCGGAGGTTCCAATTCAAAGCGAAGCAGACAGTGTCGGCATCTTGAACATTCTACTTGATCAAGCTCACAACGATCCTATCTCGGGAAGCACGTGTGAGGCATGTCTCTCCGACATTGACACTCGCAACATACCCCCTGGAGATGGAGAAGGCAGCGCGGCTTTGATGAGCGCAGTTGCTCATGGCCATGTAGAGAGTGCACGGAGCAAACCCGGATTCTCTCGGCCCTCAGTACCAGCTTCCTTTGTATCATGTAGCCAGCTGCCACACTAAATTGTTCTGCTACATGGACCGAAGGAAGAGAGGTTAGATGCGTTACTACTTTGACCTTATGCAATACGTTTCACCTCTGAACATCGCTGTGTTCCTGCCAAACTCTTTTGTGCCGGCGTCGCCCCCCTTGGCAGGTTCCGAGCCACCATGTCTCCACATGAGTTGGGGATAGGACGAGCTGCGGCTTTGATGCGAAGCCAATGGGTATGGCCCGTTGATTGAAGCCCTGTTGTAACTCCATTTTTTTAGCCCTAATATTCCGACATAAGTCTCAAGGTATTTAATGATAGAAGTGCTCTGATACATGTAGGGGGCAAGAACAACGGTAGAGCGATGTCACTGCATGTTGCCATGCGCTTCAGACTGGGGCAAATCCTGGAATATCGCAAGAATAGGAAAAGATGGTTACGTTCAAAGCCCTCCATAACAAGTAGGAAGGCATCATTAACTATGCGGCCGGAGGATTTCAGCAGCGAAGTTAGAGCCGAGATCCACGGGTCTACGGCGCACTAGGACGAGGCATTGGAGTAGTTGAAAGATCTGAAGCCAAAGGAAATAAAGTTGCATCATAAGTATTTCGCGAGCAACCCCAATGATTTCTTGCAAGAGAGATCTCAATCGAACCATATTCGGGCTCTTGAGACTTCTGAGCCAGCAAATGCCAAGAACAAAGTCAAGGGCGGCCGCATTGAGAGAAAAGAATTCACGGCACTAAAAACGGCTCAGCGTTCGCGGGAACGTTTGGCACAGGATGGGAAATAAGCAGGATTTAATTTTGGACCGATTCAATACATCCTTCAAGCATAAGTGCCAGGTAGAGACTCACGCAAGCGCTTCTGGATTCTAGTATCGAGGCAGCCATGAGATAATGTGTTACTAGTCGCATCATGTTACTAGCCAAGCTCCGCCAGGACAGAACTTTGGGTCAAAGCTGGTAAGCCACGAAGAGCGCGTTACCAGCAGCCCGACCCTGTCTTAATGTGGGTGGCGATGACCTACTGATAGCCGTGCGTTGCTAGTAACATGAGGTCCCTCTCGAAGCTGGTTACCAGAAGGCGCCTGGAACCAGCAAGGCCCAAGATAATCGGCGGTTACATAGAAGGATACCAGTAACTTCAACATCCTGGTCTGTCGTTGTTGCCGTGGTTGAGCGTTGTTGGTAACGTGTTGCTACCTGGAGCCAAGCACCCGCCCTACCTGGGCGCTTACGACTAAGGATGGTGCCAGTTTTACGTTGCCGCTCACTTAATTCGAAGAAAAACAGCACGATTACGTTCACATCTGCAACCCTATTCTGTGCCCGTTCGTGTCACAAGATCGTTCATTTTGCCTCAACGAAGCGACAAGACTTGATCTCGGAAGAGAGTGGCTAGTGACGCCTGTGGGGCACAGGCTTGGGCATCATCTACCCCTCCTCTGTGTAGCTAGTGTTGTGAGGCGCACCGGAGCCTGGTTGCGGGGCGGGGTACTGGGCGTTGCTGTCGAGTCTCGGTGGCAGGACTTGACCTTTCGACGGGAGTGAGGCGTGGCAGCCCGAAGATACGCTGCCTCGAAAGCAGACGCGAGAGACGGAACGGGAGAGATGAAACGAGACGAGGGGGACGAAAAGGAGGGGTGAAATGGGGGAGACAAAGCCGAAAATGGAAGGGGCGAAAGGAGAGAGGGACGAAATGGGAGGGATGAAATGGAAGGGCGAAAGTAAAATAAAATTAAAAAAAAAAAAGTGAGGGACGAAATAGAAAAATAGGAGGGATGAAACGGAGGGGAGGGTAGAATAGGAGATGGATGAACTGGAGGGTGGAAAGAAACTTTAGCGAAGATTCCACGACCTCCCAACGCCTACATCTTGTACCGCAAGGAGCGTCACCACCTGGTCAAGAAGCTTAACCCTGGCATCACCAACAACCAGATCTGTAAGTAGTCCTTCACTTTTTCCCAACATATTGCTAACGCATAACAGCCCAAGTCCTTGGCCAATGCTGGAACATGGAGACTCGCGAGGTCCGTGCCCAGTACAAGAGCATGGCTGAGGCCATCAAGAAGGACCACCGTGAGAAGCACCCGGGCTACCAGTACAAGCCTCGCCGCCCCTCCGAGAAGCGTCGCCGCAACACCAACGCTAACAACCACGCTTCTGCTCCTACTCCTCAGTTCAATCTTCCCGAACTCGGAGCTGTTGGCACTGCTGCCTAAACGGACGTCTTCGCATCGCTTTGACCTCGTTCACAAGGAGTTTCGGTTTGCATCAACAATGGAAGGAATGCATCGTTGTACATAAGATACCCACGGTGGGCAGCAAGCAGCTCGATCTATTGATCGACCTCTTGCAAGCAAGTGGACGGTATCCCTTGATCGCATAGGACTGGCATCGCGAAGGTCTTTGTGACATTCAGGCATCTCGGTCGGAACGGATCGGTGGTGGTAGCACGGCTTGCGGTTCACTCTTTATGGTTTGCATGGTTTATCAAGGCACATTTTCACGCCCGTAGACAGCTAGTACTAGTAGCTCATCAGCATGGCATTGCATTGTGTCGGTATGAAAAGTCATTCGAGGTTATCACATTACTCAGTCTTTCCAATCGCTGCTCCAAATAAATGTACCACACCGCCACTCAGATCCCGTTTCCTTCTCCCCAGACGGGCCGAGCGGCCGTGGACAAATGTAAAATGACCGCCCTGGAGTCAAGATTAGCTTCTGAGTCAGAAACGTGCATCATCAGCCTGCAACGGTTTGCCCGCGACGTCATGTAACAGGCGCAGGCCCATGCATCGGTAAAGGTTGGCCGACTCACCACAGTTTACGCCTGGCTTCTTGGTGGTAAAGCTAATGCATGGCTCGTTGTGTTCACATCGAGGTGCGACCCTTCGACCCAGCAGCTTCGACCACGACTCCTTTGCCTCGATCGGGTCAAACACTTTATCAGCAGAGTCAAGGTCTGCGCTGTTGGCGGGCTTGAACAATGATCTCTCGGTTAGAGTAACCGAAGCGGCAGATGATGATTCTTGTGGATTCGTTGCCTGCGGCTTCTTTTCCAGCGCGGATGTTGGCGTTGAGCTTGACGAGGTTGGTTCTAATCGGCCTACCGGAGAGGCTGGCGCTTTCGGTTTGAAGAAGCCTTGCAAGGTCCTCTGGCCCATTCCCGCCTTATTCTTGGTACTGTTTACGCCTGTTGAACTCTTGCTCTTTTTGAGTGACCGAGTTGTCGCTGTGCTAGTGGTCTCTGCAGGCCGCTTCATGTTCGGCTGAGATTGTGACTGGCTGGAGGCGTTCATGGGATCAACTGCATCAAGCTTTTGGGTAGGGGTGGCATTGGCCGAAGGTACTGAAGCCTCATCAACGCTGGCTTCTGATGTCGCTGGTGTGCCGTCGTTCTGATCATCCGAGGATCTCGTGAATGCTTCCGTACTCGTAGAGTCCTGGATAGCGAGCCTTGGGTCAGGCTTTTTTGCGAACATGTCGCGGATGCTTCGTCGTTGGTTAAATTCGGGTATCAGCTTTGCAGACAATGGAAGTAGATCGCTTGTCCCCCAATCACGCTGTCGCTGCCCATGCCGGAACATGTCCGGTGGGTTCATGAGCTCCAGCAATGAACGCTTCTCACCTCCCACATTGACTTGGTCAGAAAACGTTGCAAAGACGGGGCAATGGTCGGAACCCATCAAGCCTGCTTGAATGTCTGCAAAAGTGAACCAACTTTTGATGCCGTCGCTGCACAAGATGTAGTCAATCCTACTGCCATTGTTGGCAGGGCGTGTGTTTCGTTTTGTATCCCAGCAAGTATTCATACCTGTTCGCTCAGGATGGAAGCAGCGGCATAAATCCCACAGAACAGGCTCCTCACGGCCCTCATCTCTTGGTCCGATCACGCTTCCCTCAAAAATGAGCTGGTTGAACATGCGCCGAGCGGGCAGGTTTCTCCAATCGTCCAAGCTCATCCCTTCCTTGCGTAGCGCCTCTGCCACATTAGTCGAGTCGATCTCGGAGCGAATGACATTCAGATCCCCTGTTAAAATGACTTGCTTTCCCTCCGCCACAAGGTTGCGTATCCTTACGCCAAGCGCTTGGAAGAATCCGATTCGAAAATCATCTCGGGTTTCATTACGGTTAGCTGGGCTGTACACTCCCAAGAGCACGAATCCCGGGAACTCGAGAATCACACATCGGCCTTCGGAGTCGAGGGTTACTTCATCTATGATACCGTCAAGTTGACCAGGTCGAGGATATCCGCCGATTTGCTGGTCTTTGGGGAGATCGCGAAACTTGGTTGTAGACTTTGGAGGTGTCAGGGCGCCAGTCACACCCTCTTCGGCCCGGATCGGAGCACAGCTTGAGTTTCGTGTGTAAATAGCGACGCCAGAGTACCCTTGAGAGGAGTTAGTTGCGGTTCTTTCAGAGAAGAGGAGTCATGCCTTTCTTGTGCTTCGGTAGGCTGAAGAAGACATCCCACCCCGAAACGAGAACCATGTCATCACTGAGATCTTTTCTTTGAATCTTTGTCTCTTGCATGACAACAATGTCTGCCTCTAAAATGTCGAACATGGCCTGTGAAGAAGAAAGTGAGTTGGTCATGGTGTTGTGTTGTGTTGTGTTGTGAAGAAGGTTGGAGGAGACTGACTTGAAAGGTTCTCTTCTCTCTCCATGGCTGGTATCCGAAGGGATTTCTGTGATGACAAAGCAATTAGGCTAAGGCTTATTCTGTTGACGGTGAATCACAAACCTGATGCCATTGACTGTGAAGATAGTGAGAGTTGGAGTCGGCGGGGGGGGCAAGTGTCAGGCTTACCGTTCCAGGTTGTAATGCGCAGCGCCATCCTGAGAATCCCCGAACTGGGTCTGTGAAGGCAGCTATGATTATAAGGTTTCAGAGAAAATCCCCATAGAAGCTTTACACATCATTTCCAGGATGTTGAATGATGGGTCGGTCATGGATTGGGGACTTGACGAGAGAACTCCCTCGGCGAAGGGGATAGAATCGAAGGGGCTGAAATGTGGCAATGCCAAGGAGACAAGTGAACCGAGTTCTAAAGGAAGGAAAACTTAAGACATCACGCAGCTCGAAGTTGTGCAGCGAAATCAGATGCCGGTGTGAATGTAAGAGAGTCGCGTCTTTGCCATGACGCAGCCCCACCGTGTGTTGTTGCACCCCCAGCTCTCACGGACACGGAAGCTGCACGCAGTCACGTGAGTGCGGCCACAGCCGCGGGAAATTCCAACCTTACAATTGAGGCACAATTGATTGGCGGCTCTAACCGAGCTCATCCAAGAATGACCTGATCACAAACTTGCTTGCAACCATCAAACCGTCAACCGAACAACAACGCCCACGATGTCCGCCGTCCGACAGTTCACCCGCACTGCCTCGCGCTTCTCTGCGCAGCTGCGCGTTCCCGCCCAGCGCCGCTTCGCCAGCACCGCCGAGAACGAGTTCATCAAGGAGCGCCAGCACATCAAGGAGCACGCCACGGGCACTACTGGTGAGTCGACAGCAGAGCAGAAGGGTCAATTGGAGGCATTGGGCATAATTACTGACGACTAGCAGAGCTCTGGAAGAAGATCTCCATCTAGTATGTCCCGACCCGAGATTTGAGTGAATTACAGGCCGAGCATCGGTTTCGGGGGATCGGAAGCCGAAGATGCGATGCACTGGTGATGCATTGGGACAGACAATGGCTAATAACATCGAAGCGGCGTCATCCCCTGCCTCGCGCTCGCCGGCGCCAATGCCTACTGGCTTTGGAACGAGCACTGGGAGCACTGGAGCCACATGCCTCCTCTGGAGGAGCGCACCGAATATCCCTACCAGAACATTCGCTCCAAGAACTACCAGTGGGGCGATGGTGATAAGGTGAGTCGGGATCTTTTCTTGTGTTCCAATTTCGTATTGCTAACAGTGCCGCAGACCCTCTTGTAAGTTATAATGTCCCCCGGGTCCGAAACTCTGACAGCAATTGGCATGCTCTGAACCTCGGGCGGAAACTGCCAGGCCACCACTCTTTACGGGGCTAGCTCCTGTCATGAAGTAGTTTGGGCGATGTGCTAACTAAATTTAGCTGGAACGAGAACGTCAACTACCACAACAAGAACAAGGTCGCTTAAGTTGGGAATTTTAGACACTCCATGCGCTGGACAACTGATGGACTACTACTCCTCCCGGAGATACCTTGTACATGTTCCCTAGACTCGAATTGACTGATTGCTGAGAAAACAAGCCACACCAAACGATTCTTGGGTGTGTCATGTGTGATGGACCATGCTCCGAGCACCAATGACGTCGCGAGCTTGCTCAATTGAGACGAAGAGCTGAAAACGGGAAATAACTGGCCAAAGGCCAGTTCCAAGCCAGGTTACACAATAAAATCGGTCTTGATTGAGCTTGTAGCTACCTAGCTGCTGCTGACGTGAAACTTATGATTATCTTCCTCACCTCCTCATCAAATATTGTGTCATTCTACATTCGCCGGTGGTCTCCGAGGAACTGCTGGGTAAACCCACCCTGCGCTGTGTTGGTGAGGTCGCAAGCTGCCATAGCTGGTAACTAGGTATGAACCAGGTTGCATGAAACCATGTATAGTTTGAAGAGGCAGCAACCTCATTTGTGTTAACTACCTACCTTACCTAATACACTCTAGAGTACTACCTGACGAATAATTCTCATGTTGACCTATGCGTTCTATCGTGTTGATGACTTACTTGAGATATACATAAATAAATGCCAAAAATCTCCATAGCATCCATTTTAGTTTGTCTTCCTACTAAGTACTGGTTGGACTCGTGCACTTTGATTGGGATGATATTGCCCTTCAGCTGTCGTTGATCGGACCCAGACGTCACGTGAATGGATAATCCACTTCTAAAGCCACCCCGGTAATTCAGTTCGAGCCTACTGCGCTCTAGCAATAGACGTAACGGGCCCGACGACGACGACGACGGGATGCCTGCTCCCCGCCGTCAAGAGAACTCTAATTCTAAAGCCTGCATCTATTGACGGCGGAATTGAGGGCAAAATCTGTTGATGAGGTATGCCTAGGATTTCCGCTGTAAGGTGTCCATCCTCGCTAATAGTTGGGCAGGCGTGCTCGACTGTGAGGACGTGACTTGTGTACCGCGCGTGGTGTTGTGACTGGCCGTTCCACTTCAAAAACTTGATTCTTCAACATCTAGTCTCTTTGATGGCGCGCAGAGATGGCGCGATATCTCAACCCGGCCAAAATTGGCCTTCTCGTTCTCGTAGAGCTCTACGTCGAAGGAGCTGTACCCAGTGACGCGATCCTCCCCATCCTGTCCTTTGTCACCTCCCATCTCATGGACCATCCGCCCTCAAAAACCACTGCAGATCAAACCGAGCGATGGAGCAAGGCAGAGCAGACTGTCAGTCTCGTCATCAGCATCAAAGACTTCGAGAAGCTACTCGGTAGTTATCCCTTTCTTATGGGCATGCCTGGGCGGAGACTCTGGGATCAGTTCCTCGGCAAGCTGTGGGACATCAACTCTCTTGACGCGCTGCACGAGTTTTTCGAAACACTCGCGGGCATGATGGCCAAGACGAAGGAGGAACGGCGGAGACTGGCCGAGCTTGGCCAACCTGTGCCAGAGGATGAGGGTATCAAGCTCTCGCCAAACTCGCCGTTTGGAACCTTTGTTCGCAGAGCACGGTTGGAATATCATCGACTTCGATTCCACGACTGTACTGAGCTATGGAAGAACTTTGTGCGATATCGACAGCCTACCGCCCACTACCTGAAGCGCAAAATCCCCGGCTTCGGACGGCTGAGCTTTGACAACGTATTGTTGATGGGCGAGCAAGAGGATTGGGATCACCAAAGCGTCATGGATCTGGCATCGGTGGCATATGGCGATATGCTCACGGGCGACCAGAGCAGTACGCTCCCCGTCAGCACTGACGATATTGAAAGCCTCTTGGAGTTTCAGATCGAGCAAATGCAGAGTAAGTAGCTCTCCTGTTAGCTTCAGACCTTCTTTCTAACAAAGCCCAGAGTACGGAAACAGGATACCACTCGAGATCCGTCACCAGTTCCACGACTTGCTCAATGACAGCTACCTAATTCCGAGCCTTACACATTATCTCAGGTAGGGTCGACAGATTACCAATGGTGCTTCATTCACTGTCTAACTTGGTTAGTTTTCTTGACTCCTGGAGAGCGGGGGACTATGCAACTGCGTTCGACTTTCTCCATCGATACTTCGACTACGCCATGCAAAACAGAGACCGCCTGTTCTACCAATATGCCCTTATGAACCTTGCAGTCCTTCAAGCCGATTTTGGCTGTCACAAGGAAGCTGTGGCAGCTATGCTCGAGACTGTCTCAACGGCACGAGAAAACAGGGACATGACGTGCCTCAACTTTGCCTTGAACTGGCTGTTCCACTTTGGGCGCGCCCACCCCGATCTCGTTCGTGACCTGGAATCCAATAGCATGCTTGGGACAGGCAAGGAAAGCCTTGCGTTCCTTCGGGTCAAAGCTAAGGAAACGGGTATGTGGACGCTATGGAGCTCAGTGCTTCTCAGTGAAGCAAAAGTTGGACTCGCCAACGGAGACAGCGTGGCGGCAGCGTTCGAGTCCATCGTCCGAAGCTCCCAGATAATCGTCGAGAGGAACATGAAAAACATGTTCGGATCTCACCTTTCGCTATTAGCATCTTTGTGGGACAGGCTGGGCGTCTCGAGCCTCTCATCAGTAAAATGCGAGGTCTTTTTGAGATGCTACGGACGACACGCGATATTTGACGATGAGCTCAAGCTTACATGCCGGCTTGCTCTTCTACTCGCAGCGCGTGGTAGATACGACGATGCTTTGAACAAGCTAGAAGGCTTGGAGGAGAACTCTTTGAGGTCTTGGAAACCTAGCCAGTACTGGCACAAATACCGAGGGGTCATCAAGCTCAAGAGGGACCTGCGCCATAACAACCTCGAGGGAGCCGAACAGCTCTTGTCTCAACTGCTGCAGTCCAAGATGGATGATCTTGAACCTGACATGGCTTTTCTTATTGACATCCTCCAGATCGACTTCCTGACTCGCCGAGGAGATTTCCAAGCAGCCTTTGCCAACGTGGACAACATGATGTCAAAGCTACAAGATGAAAAGAAGGACGTTGTTGTGAGAGTCAAGCTCTTACTTCTGAAAGCCTCGCTCCTCGACCAGTGTGGCCGACCTCAAAGAGGGTTCACCACCGCCATGCGGGCCGCCAGCATCTCTTGGGGGGCCCGTCTCATCCCTTCCCTCTGGGAGGCCATTGGTGCCGTATCCAACATCCTCATCTCCTTGGCCGAATTTGAAGCGGCCGCACAACTTCTCTTGGCCGTAATACCCAGATCACTTGAATGCGAGACTGCAGGCTTGACGGCCGAACTCTATCGCTACCTGGCCGATGCAAATATGGGGCTTGCTGGCAAATGTGAGCCAAAGTCGAGTAAGCGGAATGAGTACATGACGAAAGCACTGGCGGCGGTACAAAAATCCTTTGATCATTACTCCATCATCGAGGATATAAATATGCAGTGCCAGATGATGGCGAAGAAAGCCATGATCATGAAACTATCAGGAGACATGGTCCTGGCGACAGACTACGCAGCAGCGTATGTATCACTACGGAAGAGTGCCGAAGTACTCAGCCTTGGAGGGTAATGAATGATGCTGGGGAGAGGAACAAGATAGCATGCGCAGCCATCCCTCAGAGCTTATTGTACTTTTCTTGTTTGAGAATGGATGATACATGAACCAGCCCAAGGGTAATTCTGTCCAAGAGCATCAAAGTCTATGAATACACGTACTATGCCGACTTCTGTGTCAACTTTGCGACTACACCTTGCAGCATTGGACTAGGCCTGCCATGTCGCCTGTTTTTACCATCGTACTTTTTCACCTTTCCTGTTCCTCAGTTCACCCTCCTCCGGTACATCAGCCTCTTGAGTCTCAACCTCGGCTTCGGAAACATCATTCGTCGCCCAAATCCTCTCAATACAAAGCTCAAATGGGCCTTCCACGCGATCGGTCAGCCCAATTCCCACAGTCACTACCTTTTGCCTCAGCATCTCAGTTTGAGGCTCGACCACAAAGCCATGGTTCGTCCGCACAAAGTCGTTCCACTTGATCAGCACCGTCTCCCACTGGCCAGGCCGCTTGGCGAACAGCCGATGCTGGTGAAGATCTGAGGGCTCGACACTTTCGGTCTGGACATTGACAAAGTAGCTGCGGCCGTCGGACTTTACGCGCAGAGCAAGATAGAGGTAAGGATCAATGTCCCACACGGAGCGGCCAAAGACGGTGGGGCGCTGGTCAGGCGTGCGAAAGCCGGCGAAGCCTGAGCGCTGGATCTTGGGACGGTCGGCGGGGAGGCGAGTCGAGATGCTGCCGTGGAAGCGAGCGAAGGAGGAGGAAAGCGGTATCTTGTAGTCGCATTCGGTGGGGGTTGCAATATCAAGGTTACTCTGGGAAAAGCCGCCAATAGTCTTGTCGGACATGATGATGCAGTCGCGGACGGTGGCTTGGTCGTTGAAGTCGTAGAGAGGCTTGGGCTTGGTGGCGCCTTTGATAGCTTCAAAGGTCATGGCTGTGCTATCGTTAGCTAACGGACCTTAGGATGATAGAAGGGGAAGGATATACCTATTTGTGTGCGCCGTTTGAACTCGTCCATACTCCGCCCGAAGAAGCCCCTCGCGAGGAGGGTTTGTGTCGCTTTCATGATGGGCGAGCGAGATGTGTAGGAATGGAGAATCTGGTGTCGCAAGCTTGGTCGCAGAGCCCAATTGGCTCACCGGGATTCGAGGAACATGGGCTCTAAGAAACAAAAAATAGTCTGAGCCACAAGACTACGCCTTTCTGGGAGGGAAGAGGGCGCTTTTCGTTCGTGGGGTACTCGTGATGTCGTCAAAGAAGAGCCGACGATAGCTCTCGGAAAGTTGAAGATTTGCACTTGCTAGCCTGTGTGAATCACCGCCAAGACAGCGACTTCCCGCGCCAGTCACACCATTTCGCACCTACTTCAACGGTGCATCGGCTAGCGGCGCATACTTTATCCGCGATCGGCCCAGAATGGGCACCACCCAAGAAATTCTTCTTAGGTGGGCAGCACCCACCACCAGGTTGATCTCCAGCTCGATAATGACCCTGCGCCGCCGGTAACGCCGGTTTACCTTTTACCTCTCTCTCCAATTGGTGCACCCAGGCTCAAAGAAACCGCTTAATGCCTCCCTCTTCGACAATGGCCTCCAGGGCGCTGGTGCGCCCAGGTGCTCTGCGCCAGAGGGTCCTCGGCACGGCGGCCTTCCAGTTTCCTCGGTATAGCTCGATGCCCTCGAGGGAACGAATGATGCGCGAGATGGAGAAGGGTGCCCGCGAGGGGACGAAGAAGACGGATTTAGAAACCATGTCGACGATCCAGAAGAGGGCGAACGACGAGTATTTCAAGTCTGGAGGAGGCCCTCTGTTTCCAGGTTAGTTGAAGATGGAGAAGAAGAAGAAGAAGTAGATGATGATGATCTCGATGTTATTGACCCTCGCCAATTGAGGGCCATGAATCACTGCCTTTGTTGCTTAGGGTCTTCACGAGACTAACACTTCTTCAACACAGGAACCTTCATCCCTCTCCCCTTCTCCAAATACCCCGCCAAACCTCAAGAGTTCCTCCTCTACTCGTGGTTCCGATTACGCCAATGGGGTATTGAAACCCTCTCCATCCTCCAGTTCAAGCTCAAGTCCATGCCCGACTGGACGACCCGCCCCAAGTGGAAGGCCGCGCGGGGCAAGATCGCACCCACCGCCAAGGTCATGTACACCGAGATGCTCACGGCCTTCGCCGCCGGCGACAAATCCACGATCAACGCCCTCTGCCTCGGCCAGTTCGCCAAGAAGCTTACCGCTGCCGTCGATCGCCGCAATCCCCACGAGCGCACCTCTTTTGAGCTCGTCAAGTTCAACAAGGCGCTATTCTACCCCCGTGTCGTGGCACACCAGGTGCACAACATTAACCCCCACGACAAGGAAAATTCTACGGAGCAGGCTGTCGTGGCGATCGCTTCAACTCAACGAGCGTCCAAGTACAACAAGGCTACTGGGGAGCTGATCCCCGGAAGCACGAAGGTGCAGGAGAAGGTCGAACATGTTGTGTTATCGCGGCAGGTCAACGAGAGGACCTACCAGGCTGGGCCCTGGCGCATCTGGGGAACCGTCCCTGCGACGACGCTCAAGGCATACGAGGACCAGCAGGAATGGTTAAGCAAAGAGCAGGCCAGGCGCGTAGGCTGGAACGCTCAGGACAAGAAATGAGGAACAATTGTACGATGAGAAATAGTTCGGGTCAACTTCTATGGCCGGTGGTGGAATCATGAGTCCAGGACGAAAAAGAGTTGTAGCAGCAGCATGTAAAACGAGAGTGTATATTGTACGAGGATTATATCTATGTACCATAGAATAGCATGGAGGCCGGCGAACAGGACTTCTCCAATTCAATCTTGGGTAATTTGCCTTTTCGTAAAAAGGGAAAAAAGAAAAGTACAGTCGACGTCCACTACGAGTTTGAGCTTCTTATCCAGAGTGAGAGGTGAGGTGCTGACTCGGAGACTACTCTCCATCCTCGCGGAGTCGACCAGCTTGAACAGCAGTCTTTCCAAAGAAAGGTGACATCTACCGCTATCTCAGACAGGGCTAGAAGAACTTGCCAACCGTCGTGGAAACGAGGTTCTCGGAGGGAACATCAGTTTCCCGGCTATGATCACGCTCAAGAGGGCGGTCTAGCGCGTCGAAACGATGTCCTCGCACCTTTGCAAGCACCCACTGTACTGAGAGACGGAGGGCGAAAGCACCGAGGCCCCAGAGAAGACCACCAACAGGGGCAGCAACAAACGCACCAAAGGCACTCCAATCGTTGCCGTACAGACCATTCTGAAGGAGAAGTAGCTCCCCAGCCTCCCAGGCATTGCCATAGTAGACCAAACCAAAGAAGAAGACAGTGAGGATGCCACCGAGACCACCAACGACGACCTCGAAACCACGCCACCAGTAAAACTTCCGGACGAGTCCGATGCAGAGGACAGGAATCGTGGCAGCCGAGATGAGATCGGTAATAAGGTAGATCTGCAGGATAGATGGGGCCTTCAGAGCGAGGACGATAACGGGGATGATGATGAGGACGACACCGCCGCGGATGAACCAGACGTTAAGTTTATTGCGGAACAAGTCGTTGGAAGCGGACGATACCATGGCTGACTGCAGACTGTCGAAGGCGGCGGTGCTCAGGGTAACCACCATAACGAGGACGATACCAACGACCCAGCTAGGGAGGGCCTCGAGTAGGTAGAAGAAGGCCACCGAACCGGAATTGACAACGTCATCTCCTGTCAGAGCACCAGACCAAACAGCAATCAAACCCGTGGATCCGACAAGAGTGAGGATGCACAGAATGACCACGGTGGCCATGATGGTGCCGATGTGGAGGTCCTTGTCCGTCTTTGACGCAAAGGTCCGCAGCCAGAGAGAAGAGAGGAAGAAGCTGTTGGTCAAAATGGCAACAGGGAAGATGTAGAGGAGCTGCCATCCAAGCAGGTTTGCGTCGAGAAGGCCAGACTCCTCAATAAGATCACGCTTGATCTCCGTCTTTACGCCAATGGTGATGGTAGCCAGGATAACAAGACCAATGACCATACCTCCTTGAATGACATCCGTCAAGAAGGAGATTCGGAAGCCGCCAAGCGCTGGACTCAGTTAGAACATAACTCGTGGAATTTGTAGGCGACAAGAACCCACAAGTGTAGATGGTGGTGATGACACACTGAACAACCATGACTGAAAGCCCATCAAGGCCAGTCAAAGCGGTGACAACTTGTCCAATGGCCGACAACTCGGAAACCATATATAGGAACAGCGTCACGAGAGTCATAAAGCTCAGATACAGCATGGTCGGAGTGCCATAACGTTGCCGAGTCCACTCAGTCAGAACGAAGCCTTCGGGGCATCGACGTCGGATGACGGGGCCGAGAAAGCCAAACATGAGGATTGGCAGAGCTGCCGAGAATGAGTAGACAATCATTCCCTGGACACCAGAGATGGTGGCAAGCTCAGGGTAAGAAAAGAGGATGCCCGAACCGAGCGCTACAAGAGTCAGTTGTCTCCATATCGTTGTAAGGGGGGGAGCTGGGGAGATATTGGAGCGGCAACACTTTTCCCACGCAAGCATTAACTTGATCGAGTATTTACGGTACAATCTCAGCTTCGTCTCCGCACGGCGGTATCTCCCCAGAAGACAGAGCTGTCCCTAAAGGCAGGACAGTTTGTTCTGGGGTTGGATTCCGACGATGCGTAAACTCAGCGCCCGTAGTGAGCCGCATCCTCTCCCCCTCCCGAGATGCCTCTCTGGAGCGGTGGTGCTATTCCAGTCCCGACAGAGTGGTTATTCTCCGCTCGACTGGGTGGGTTAGTAGCAACAGAGGCAGAGCATCTCGGGGGAGGGGGAGAAGAAGAAGATCTTGTAAGTACGAACCTGCTCGTTCAGTTCCACTTCTGCTCGCACGATACTCGACCGGCACGTTTTGTGGGTGAAGTTGAGTCCTCACAGCCGTTGTTCATCGCTGCGCAAGTTGCTGCCGTGTTGTATTGCTACCGCTCCGGGATGCTGCATGAAGAGCTTGTCGGCTCTACTCACCGGAGGCGATGAAGTTGAAGGCCAGAGGCAAAGCTGTCAGACAAGGTTAGTTGGTGACCATTGGAGCTGGGGATCGAGCTTTGGATTGCTCGTGAGATTTTTAGAGAGACGCAAGAACCGCGAATGGGTCTGCTCTCATCTCACAAGCGAGTCTCTGGGAGTAGTTTTCCTGACCCGTCTGAGTTCCATTGCCAGCGAGGAAGTCAGCCTTGGACTGATTCCTCATTCTCCAGGCGATGGATGTTCCCAACAGTCTGTCCTCATTGTTAGTCTCAGCCTTGTTTCGCATGCGACTGGGTGAAAGCGTTTGTTTTTAGGATCACGAACAAAAAAGCGCCATATGTGACGTAGATGACGGCGTTTGACGCCTGGGAAGATGGCTGGCCCATGGCGAAAAGGCTGGAATTTGTCGATCCTTGAGAGGCGAGAGGCTTTTCGGGCTGATTGCCAAACGATTCAATGTTGTTGTTCCTTGGGCGGAATTGTCGCGGATACGAGGATGGAGGAGGGAAAAACGAGAATCAGGCATTCCCAGCGAAGGGAAAATTTTGGTGTAATAAAGTCGCGCCGCCTCTGCTCGTTATAGTTAGAGGCTCCTTCCCGCTCCCTGATCCAGTAAGGGTAATCAGAGCCGCTATCGACTGCTGTGACGATGCTTGGCAAGAGCGACGAGACCCATCGATTGCCAGTTTTGTCTCCAGCGAGTGGGGGTCAGTTCGAGTCCTGTGTTGCGCGGGGCCACGGAAAATGGGCTGAGAGGGCGTGCGTGCCAACTTCCCTGTAGAGTGACCCTTGCAACCGCTTTTATTAAGGCACTTCCCGACCAAATCATGTGGCAACCTGACACTTGACAGGCTGAAGATTCCACATTTCGGCCCTTTTTGTTAGCATCATCATATCATCTGTCACAGGGCATCATCAAAGAAGGGACAACAGAGATTCGTTTTTTTGGGGAGGTTTTACCCTCCCCTTTTTCAAGTTTTTTTTTGCTTTTCTGGGGTTTTTATGGTCAAGAAGATACACAATAATACACTCAAGGAGTAGAGAGAGAGAGATCAAGAGACAACTAGTCTCCTGTCGAGTAGTGCCCTAGCCCAAGTCCAGTTCCGCCGACCTGATGGTGTCGAGAATGTCCTTTGTCCAGGCGACCACGATCAAAAAGTAGTCCAAATCCTTGATTAGATACCAGCAACTTTGCTGGAGCGGAGATGCACGCCTTGCGCGCCTCAGCTGCTGTTGCTTTGCTTTCCTTCTGGCGCTGAGAAGGAAGGCCATGAGTTGTGTCGAAAGGCAAGAGCGAACGTCGAAAAAGAAATCATGTCGAAGAAAAGAGACGAAAGGAGAAATGCCGAAGAAATCAAGTCGAAGAAAGCGGTTGAAGACGAAAAGACGAAAAGACGAAAAGATAAAGACGAAAATGTCAGAAATCCGAGACGGAGAAGACCGAAAAGATGGCGGATACAACCAACTTGGCTGCAAACTCGATGACTGGGCCCCGAGCGAAACCATGGGACAACTGAGTGAGTCAGATGTTCAAATGTTAGTCGTCGACGTTGATGTCGTGGGCGAGCGGTCCTGAGCTGTCAGACTGGGCGGTAATTCCACCATCTGGGAGGTCGGGGTGTCCTATAAAAGCGACAGAAGAGCGGATCCTAAAGCACCGAGCGATGAAACTCTTCATCACGGTATGGATCGCCTGGAAACTGTCCAGGCGCCATTGTCAAACCTTGCGAATGCAAGCGTGAGAAGCTCATGATGCTGGTGTTGAGAAGAGAAGATAAATCAACGCGAGCGAACATACGTGCGTGCATACGTGCGTGCATACGAACTTGCAAATCGAAGAAAAACGACGAAGAAAACGAGTGGAAGTAGATCGTGAGTAGTCGAAAGAACGAAAGCGATTGGTCAGTAGAAAGAAGTCGCAAAAAAAACCGATGTTGGTGCAAGTCGTGCTCTGTAGCTCATATTGCGGAGTGACACCATAACCGCGGGAGCATCATGCCTTGGACAGCATAGTAGAGCAACCCGAGTGGTGAGCATAATTACTTGGCCCGACGCTCCCGTCGTCCGCGCTGCTTCTCAGGCTTCTCGGCAGTGTTGTCTGGCATCTCATGAGGAGCAGGGTGCCCCATGGTGTAGCCCTGGTAGACAAACTGGCCAGGAGGAGGATATGGAAGCTGCGGCGCGTAAGGGGCCGGCATGTAGCCATACTGAGAATGCATATGGTGAGGAACCGAGTGAGCCATGGGATGCATGGTCATTCCGTGGTAGCCTTGAGGCGCATAGTGCTGGATCATCGGAACATAGTGAGGCACAGGCTCCACGGTCTGAGTGCAGGCGTCGTGCTGAGTAAATGTTCTCGCGGAAGATCGACCAGGCACAGTGTGTGTGCTTTCAGTGCCCGGGCTCTTGTATGACTTCTTGACGACCTTGACAGATGTCTCAACGGACTTCCCATCTTTCGGTGCCCGAAGATCCTCGATAGAAATGAGATAACGACCACGTCTGAGGTTGTCTTCAGACCGACACGATCGCTTCAGTCTCTCCTCGGATAGCTTGTTTCGCTTGAGGTTCTCCGCGGACAGATGAGCGCGGAGAAGCAGGCTTCTGTTGCTCCCAGTCTTATCTTCGAGGGCCGCCTGTTCATCCACAGACTCAGTGCAGTCCGTCCAGTCTTCAGTGTCGTCACTAGACTTGTTCTGTTCGGCCTCCCGCTTGGCGCGACTAGCTTTAACAGCATGTTCAATGTACCTGCTGAAGTCACGGTGGTTCATCAAGCTCTGATCGATCTGTCGCATACTTTCCTCACCACGCCTCAAAGTCTTATGGGTCTCCTCCGAGGCCATCTTGAGCCGGTCAGCAGCAGTCTCTGGTACCAGAGAGAAATCGTAAGTGACGGCACGACCATTGCCAGCCATGCGATCGGAAAAGGATGGTCCGAGGACAGAAGGCTTGCGAACAGGCGAGATTGGCTTTGGGTGATGGAACTCGACCGAAGACGAGGACGATGGGGACATCAAAGGGACCGGGGACGGAGCAAAGCGGACCATGCTGGACGGACGGATGGCTCCTGGTCGACGAGGTGTCAGCCTCAGTGGTGAAGGCCGTAAGGGCGACGGCATAGGCGAGTCGTCAGGCAGCTCCTGGGAAGCTATGATAGCAGCCGTCCGGGGAGAGAACACACGCTGAGGGGTGTGGTTCAGATGAGGTTGTCGTGGATACTGTCCCTCGACAGATTGATGCTGAGCGTTCATAGGAACCAACGCATTGTTGTTCGCGCGGTACGGCCTATGCGGAAGTACTAGGCGATCGTTGCTAGAGTTCGAGTAGGCCGAGTAAGTCGAATACGTCGAGGTAGTTCGGCGGTGGGGTCGATTAGGAGGAATAGGCCCGAATGAAGTAGCTCGCACGGGAGTCGTCATGGGGGTCTTGGTTCTCTTGCGCTCAACACGTAGAGAAAGGCCGTGGACCATTCTACCGTTCTATCGTTTCGTGTTAGCAGAGTATTATGACTCAACGACACAACAAAACACTTACATAAATACGCACTGCCTCATCAGGGGCATCTGGGCGATCGAACTCCACGAATGCGAACGAATTCGGCAAACCTTCCTGAGATTAGCAAATGCCGTAGAGCTGTTCTAGTTAGGTATCACTCACCGGTGTGGATGTCACTAGTGCTTTTTATCTGAACAGAAAGAACCGTTCCGCATACAGAGGCCAGCGAGCGAACAAAATCTTCATCAGTGCACATCGGGAGCCCCCCAAAGAAGGCTGAACGGCGGTCTTTGTCGTACGCCTCCATGAAGGTGACATCGGAAGGATCCCGCTCAGACGGATCTTGAGCAACCTTGGCATCGTACGGCATGACAACGAAGATTGTGTTGTGGCCAAGTGCCTGTCCATATGTTAATCATGACAGCCGAAGGTTGATCCTGGCCAGGAAAGCTCACTTTGGCGACATCTCGTCTCGCATCAAACATTTCATACTGTACCAGGACAGATGGTGGAAGCTTGAGTCTAATCTGAATCGCACGGTCCAGATCTTTGATCCAAGCAATAACACCATACGGCTCCAAGAGCGTTCGGGCTTCTTCGTGCTGAACTGCGCGGCGGTTCCGGCGACAGACAATATACACCACTACTCGCTGTAAGCAAGGACAAGAGACATAAGGCAGAGGGGCTTACAATTCCCGTTGCACTTTTCGGTACGGCAAGGACGGCCGAGGATCTCAAGCCCTCTTCCTTCAGCCAATGCTCGGTCCGCATGAAATGGCTTCTGCACAAACAAGTTAGTTATCGAGATCACCCTTCGAACCCGATAGACCTACAGTGAATTGGCAGAATGCGAATGGCATAAAGCGCTTGTCTCGCTTGATCTTCACAAATACGGTGCCAAACCGTCCAAAGACCTTGGTGACCTCCGACTGTAGGTGCAGGTCGTCTTGGTTCTGAGCCAGACTAGGATACCAAAGTCAGCGAGTGCACTCCAAAGAGAGTTTGATTTCCCTACTTGGCCACGAAGACACAGGCATCAGGCGAATACAGAGCCTGAGCATCGATCTCTCTGGAAAGCTCCGCAACGGCTGTGGCAGCATCCTCGTTGGTAATAAGCTCACCAGCTGACATGTTCTCCTTGTCTGCGCTCTCCTGAGCAGTAGATGACTCAGTTGGGGTCAAGTCAGTCACATCGTCAGAGCGGGACAGGAATGAACTAGACGTGTAAGTCAGTCTCCTAATAAGCAGTTAGAAGCCAAATATCGTACTCATCGTAAGATGGAGACTCGTCGTCATCCGAGATTCTCTTCCGTGGAAAACTATTGTTTTCTGTCAATAAAGCCGGAACTAAGGAGGTTTCCAACACCGGAACATACCCGTTGGCTTCAGAGAAAGCACGGCGACCATGAGCTGTGAGATATTAGCTATTTCTTTCTCAATGAAACAAATAATCCATAGAAGCACCGGATCAACCAGGAAAATGGTGACAGGGGGCTCGATCCAAACTAGCAACACCACCACCTAGATAATGCCAAAAGCTACTAGCAACAACAGAACAAGGAATGTTTGGGATGGAAACAGATGTGACGCCCATAGATCGAGATAATGAAAGTAATGTTTCGGATGAAAAATAACCAGAAAAACACCTCGCACTCGCGTAGAAACATGGTGAAACGCCCACTAGACGAAACAAGAACAAGAAAGGGACATGAATGTCATGACTTACGCTTGCTCGTGCTTTCAGTATCCGAGTCACTATCCTCTTGCTTCAAATTAGCAAAAGAAACAGTGTTTCGAAGAACTTGGCGTGACTCTTGGCCAGAGCCAGGAGGACGTTGCCATCCTGAAGACGCCATGTTGCCGGCGTCAGGAGAACAGTGATCTATCAAGAAGAAAGTTAGATACCAGAACTCTATCAGTTGGCAAGGAAGTAGAGGCGACTAGAGACAAATAGGGCAGAGATGCTTTTACCTTTGCGAGGTGATCCTCTGCGGTGTTTTGAGGCCTCGAGGGTCAAGACAAGGCGCTCGAGGCGAGTTAGACGATCGCGAGAGGGAGAAAGATGGTTAAGAACGCGTCAGAGAAGTGATTCTCGTGAAGCGAGAGGTGAGAGGAGTAAACAGAGGTGTGAGGGCAAATGCTCCGAGTGTCAGAAGACACGAAGAGCGGAGTGAGAAGTAACAGGAACCCAAGCAGGGCGGATTCCCAGCGAGCACAAGGGCAGCGCCTCTCAAGAAGATCTTGAGGAAGGCTAGGTGCTTGCTAGGATGATTGCTTGATTGCTTGAGGCTTGTGTGATACTCGAGAAAGGTTGAGGGTGAAGGGGAAATGTTTTGATGGTGATGTGGTGGAGGGTGAAGAAAAGGGAAAACGTGAGAGGGTAAGGAGGAGGAGGAGGGAGAAGAGGAGAGAAAGCGGGAGGCCAGGGGCAGAAAAATACTGAGTGGGAGTTACCACACGGGTTCCTCCAGTGGTATTTGGCGTCCGCCAGCGCAACAAGCACCTGTAACAGCACCCTCTGGCTAATCAGAGGCCTAGAATTATGTTTTCAAGGACCCTAAGAGTTTAATTGATCATTATTCTACTTGTTCCATTCTTTTCTTTAGGGCAAACAGGCAGCGTATCGACCCGCATACCCGCATGGCGACGCATATAGGTGCGGCTCTTTCACGCATATAGCCAGATGTCCACTGTACCTCTAGAATATTAGTCCCTGGAACTCGTCCAGAATCAATTTCGAATTAGAGTTTGTAATATCCGATGGTGCGTCCAAACCGACTAGCATACAATAGACCGAGTCTTTGGCCATGAACAGGAATGGTGCGTCTCCCAAACACTCAGCAATGGTTCGACGTAGGTTTGATATTTTTGATCCGACAACCAAGAAACAAGAAAAGACATTGATTCTTGTTTTATCTATTGAAAAAAAAAATTGTTTGCCCTGTTTGTGTGCTTTTGATATCCCCCTTTGTTGCTGCTCGATACATGGATGGATCCTGCAGTGCCCACAGCCACTATCCACCGCCCAGGCAGAGGGAGCCGGTGCTAAGAATTCAAATCCGATGCCTTCGCCCTTTTACCAGCTTCATCGAAAGCTTCTGGTTCTATTATCCGGCACTGAACGCACACACCGATCCATTCTTTAATATTGAAAAGCCTGATCGAAATCCTCGTCTGCTTCAACGGAATTCAGCAACAGCACTTCGAGCTGTCCTATGCAGGTAGTCTCGATCCCCTCTTCTCTTCTTGCTTCTAATCAATACTCTGGCTGCAGATTACCCTCCCAGCTCCATCGATCTCAAAAAGTCGAAACGTCTTCACAGGATCTGTATACCAGTAACCACATGCAACACTAATTCAATACCCCAAAACGACCTGCTAGCAACCACAGGGCTGACATCATCAATAGTCTCATCGTCGCCCAAGGTCCCAGTGAGACAGTTCCTCCGATGCTGGCGATAGGATGGATCCCAGACCTCTGATCTCTTCCAGAGATCCCAGCATCACGGCCCTATGTCGTTTCAACCTCTAGGGCGATCAATATGAAGGTAATAGTAGAATTCCTTTGACTGGCCCTGCAGCTGATACAAGATATGCAGTGCATAGTAACACTAACAGTTGGGCCAGCAGGTTCTTGAGCGACGGGCCAGCTTCAGATGCTGCTTTCACGTCCCCAAGAATAATTAGAAAGTCACGTGGGGCTTACGCCCTCCCCAGACCATTGGTAAATCACACAGTCTTTCATAGTAAGCTGACTGTTTCCTAGTGTCCTGAGATTTGATTTCTTCCTATTCGAATATACCCTTGGACGTCTCCCCAAAGCTCTCGTTGAAAATCCAACTAATCCTCGGCTTTCCAAGTCCAAGTGACAATCTCAGGGGTCAGAAAAGGAGCACTGACATCTACAGCAGCAAAGGTTACTCAGCTAGAAGACTATTAGACAAATACCAGGCCCCTCAGCTCCCTTCCATACCTAGAAGAAACCACAATGAAAGCCCAGATGGTCCTGATTTATCCTGCTAGCTCCATGAGCTTACGCAGGTATCAAACCACCGTCTTGATTATTCCAAGCCTTCTTTGCATGTTCCCTTTCAAGTCCGCTTGCAATCCCACTAATCTCCTAGCTCGATAGATCTTCGCGACTACCCCAACAGCCTACCTTGCCAATCCGTCATATCTCGCTCTGCCGTCATGCTATGGGAGGAACACTACCGTATCAACTCAGTAAGTTGGGCAGAGCTTGTGGGTCTAGTCATCCCTGTCTTATGGCATTTTATAGGTTTGCCCGCAGCTAAGGATCTTAACCGCCTCTAGCTAACCAATCTTAAGCATTAGGACAGGGATATGATGACCCATAGGTTCTACCTAACTTGCTGAGTTGATACGGTATAACATTCTCGAAGCTGACAGGTCTCAGAATGAAGGCAAACCTACGAAACTGGCGATTTTGCCGGTAATAATCAATCATGCCTGAAGCTCAGAAGCCTACCCGGATGAAATCAAAGTCAAAACTCAAGCTATCGTTAGAACATCCACTTACCATGGTTGTTGAGACTGGCGGGATCCCCAGGAAGGATCCCGTTTCGCAATTCAGCATAGGCGTACTCCCAATCTATCACTCCGGCTATGCGTAGATCCTTATCAACAAGAATATTTTATGGGCGGAAATCTTCCGAAAACAGACGGATACCCGGCTGGCGCGAGTTCTGGCCGTCCGCTGTAGAGATGAGACAATCCTCGGATACAAGTTGCCGGAAAAGGAGGCGCGCGACGAACCTGTCTCTAGCGTCATCCTCGTCCAACATGGCACCGTTGTGCTGAAAGGTGAACTGTGCGATGTGCATTTCCGCAAGGGTAGCATACCAGCTTTTGATATCAGGGTACGGCGAAGAGGGCAGCACAGCATCCGACGTTCCGGTAAATTGCATCAGATGGCTCATGTTGTGAATGAGTGGCCTCCCAGAGACCGAGATATGGCCCTTTTCGTCCTGCAGAAGGGATCCTACCCGGTTGAACTGTAGCCTCGATAACTGAAGCAGGACGTTGACCAGATGCTTACAGAAAAACTCGGGCTTCTCCCCCTTAATGTTGGGATCAAGCATATGGTCTTCTCCGGGTGCTAGACTCGGGTCCGCCATGGCGCCAGACATGGTCGATTCGTGTTCGACATAGTCCATGATGATGAAAGGCCCAAACCCAAGCGGGTTGTTGGCGGCGGCTCCGAAGTGGTAGATCTTGGGTACCGGATGGTCGTCTGCAATGTTACAAGTCGCATCGTCGCCACCTCAATCATGACCTTTTCATCCGCAAATTTGACGCCAGCTTTGTAGGATTAATACTGACTGGAATTGACAAGGACCAGAAAGAACTTACCACGATCGATGGGGATTCATAACGCAACCGACGAGCCGTCATCATACTCTAGGCGGTAACAGACGTTGTAACCCCATCGGATGGGCTTGTGGAGCCGACGGCTTTTCCAAGCTTGTGTTGGTTGATGAACTTGGCCAGGGCGCGGAAACTGTCTCCATTGAGCTGTGCCCTCTCCCAAGCATCTGCTCTGGCGTCACTTTGCTCCCAAGAAAGGTCATCCCAGGGCATCAAAACGTGCCTTGGTTTTTTCTTTTCTTTTCTTTTTTGCCATAGTAAAGATCGTGGCGAGCCCGAGGCCTTGAGAAATGATTGTTTTCTCACAGATCTGTTGTCGAACGACTGGAGAGAAATAGAGCCTGACCCGATGTGATGAATTGATGCCTGAGGCATAAGCATGCTTCGAATAAGTTGGACCCTTGTGGCCGTGACCACAAACCACCAAAAAGGAAAAGATGTAGCGGCTTGCCGCCCTGTCTATGATGACAATCCACATCATGGCCGTGATTTCACCATGTTGGCTTTTGTGGCTCCATCTAAGGAGGCCTCCACATGAACGTCTGCGGTCTTGGAGAAGGCTCTTGTTATTCCACTTGGCATTTCGCAGGCGCTATTGCAGGCATGTTGGTCGGGCACGGTCAAGGGAGCCAGAGCCTTGCGAAGAGAGCACTGTATACCCAGGTTCGCGAACCATTACTAGGACTTTGGGCAGGACCCCATCAAATAAATAAGAAGCTAGACTCGGGACTGTTCTCGCCGGACTGAAGATTCCAACCTGCGTCAAGTGACACTGTTTTGATTCTTACCAGCGATTTATACCAAGACTTTGCCAGAAAACGCAGCAAAAGTCAATTCTAGTTCTTCTTGAATTGCTAGAAGAAAGAGTAAGTGCCATTGCAACATTCGCAATAACGATACAGATAGTAATCGTTTTGCAGCGCAAAGATGGGCGATAGCATCCGAATCCCTACCGATGATGAGGAGAGCGCAAGAGTGATGCCGCGGGGGGTTCCCAGAAGCGCCGGGAGGATGCAGAGGCAGCACGAAAGCGCCAGGTAGACGAGGATTTGGCGGAACGGGCGGCCCAGAACTCCCAGAAAAGACGATGCGAAGAACAAGGACAATGTGATCTAACAGAGGCTAAGGGCTCATTGTTCGCCATCAACTATCACACTCGGTAGTCCACCGGGGTGTTCAGCTCTGTAGAATATAATCTCTACATACCATGAGCCACTACTATTTTTCTACCACATGTTACCCAGTGAAGTCGCGGCCACCGAGTTTAACCTTGCCAAGCTTCCCCAGCCATCTGGATTTTGTTCTTTCTGATCATGAGACCGGCTTGGAGTGTCGTCCCTAGTATCCACGAAGCCTTCGGACGTTATAACCGGATGAGCTGGCGAGGCTACAATCGGTTCGGGCATTGGGATGGATGACGAGACAGGTGGGCGGCCGTCTGAGTGATGCATCACTCAGACGGCGACTATCTAGGGACATGACAGGCATTAGCGACCGAGACCCCTCCTACCGTTGTGAATCTTTCGGCAAGGCATACAAACTCGTCAGCGCCCCCGGGGGGGGGGGGGTTGCTATATGATGTTGGTCGCGGCAATGGCAGGTATTTCCTACACCTTGAATAGAGAAGTTACGTTGCATCAAAAGCACACGCACCTTGTCGAATGGCCTGTTCCACCTCCGCTCCAGGCCATCGTCGAAGCGTGCATGTGTCCGAGGCCGGAGGAGCGTCCAACCCTGGCTGACTTGCGTATCATGGTGGGGGAGATCTAGACGTAAGCAAATTAGAGAATTAGAGTACATGGGGACTTGGAGGTTTAGGCATTGGCTGCTATTTCTAGACCTTAAGACCAACACGGCTCTTGATAGAACAAATCGAACCCCCTGACAGCTCCTCGCATTCCCAGGACGCCTCAACAGCCGGACTGCTTTTGGTTCGATGGAGTGGTGTCGATGGAGTGGCAAGGAACGCAGGTCCTGTGTCCTACCTTACCTTATCAGGCACTTGATGCGAGGACTTGCGATGTAGATAAGCCGTAGCAGGGCGGATTTGAAGAGGAAATGTCACTGCCGGGTACTTCTGTGCGGAACTAACGCAAGTGTGTTGGTCCTCAATCCAATGTACTGTACGTGGTAAATAGACGGCATTTGGTGTTGGTTCTCAGTAGCAGAGCGTTTTGAGTTATCGACGTTCGGCTGTTGGGTCCACTGGACAGTGTACCGTAGTATTGCGGACCCAATCCACTTTGAAGGCCACCCAAGATGTTGAAGGTCAGTGGCTGTGCTCTATCGCCTGCGGGGTAATTTGTGATCTTAACCTCCTGCGATGCAGCAAAATCTCCAGCAGGAACCCGGCATCTATTCCGCCGGGTGGGCTGCCGCTTGATGCGGCTCAAACACCAGAGAGTGATTCCCCAGCTAAGACATAGTTAGTCATGTGATGCGGCGACAGACCCCCATGGCTCAGCAAACTCCAAACCTACTCTAACTGGTAGGATTTGCACCGTATCCACCCAGCCTTATCGACCTAACATGTTCATCGGATCGTTCCCATTGGGATGAGGTGGGCAGCTGCAACCGAGGTATTTTGGTCATACCACTCCGTCGTGCTCTTCCTGGCATCTAAGCATACAAGCACGGGGCAACTGCCTACTTGGCGGGACGGCATTGGGCGTTGCGACTAGATAGGGGCCTTTGAGTTTGATGCAAGAATCCATGATTTCCCGGTTTGGGGACTCTTCCCGTCAAGGAGTCATAATTTGGGACGTTGGTAATCATGCTGTTGGTGATTCCACCTGCATCTATGTTGTTGGTGATACCAGCGTCTCAGCCAATGGAACGAGGGGGGAAGACAATAAATCGATTACTAGTCCTAGAAGACTACCCCTAGGCCATTTCGGGGCCAGTGAGCGGGGTTACACGAACTCTTTACACGAAACTCGTACAGTACCAATAAGCGCTTCGGGCCTTTCTAAAGAGCCGTATGTGATGTGGTGTTCCACCAGCCAGACAACTGCCGCCTGGGCAGCGTCCTGGACAAGTCATTCACCAACAGGCGAACAATCTATAGCTAGGTATCGCTACACGCGACACACCAACGGTTGGTAGGATGACTCACGAACTTCTCGAGCTACCGTTTTCGACATTATAGTACAGTCTTCGTGCATGATACCTTTAATTTGACTTTGCTAGGCCGCATCAGCGATGGCAGAACATGCGCTAGCGTCAGGGTAGTTGGGAAAAGAGTTCTCGGTCAGTACCTAGGACGCCAACTCTGCCCACTAAAGGCAACCGCCAGCGAGGTTTAAGAAGGGGGTGTGCGGGGATGAGACTGGATGTTGCATTTTGGTGCCCGACGACCAATTGTTCTTAAAATCACCTCGATTAAAACAACTCCGACCTGCGGCTCGCGGCAGGCCTTTCCATCGGCCAGCCTGGGCGACGATAGAAACTTCATCCCCCTTCAGCACGTTCCTCGTCATGAACATCGGAGTTTCCAAGGCGTGGACCCGCCGCTCTCGTGTGTAGCTATCTAAGGCCTTGTAACAGCAGAACCTCACGAACCGATAGTATGCAATGAGTATCGTTAATCGCAGCATCCCAACATCCAACACTAGTAGACTTGCATTCGCTGTTAGCCACACCACCCAACGTTAGTCTCAGAGATTTCCCTGCACGTTCGGAACAAGGGTGCGTGGAGGCCAAGGAAAGGCTGTCCGGCGGGAGGATATGCCGAAATACTGTTTCATATTCACTCGGACCAGCGGCCAGCCGAGCTCTTTAAGGGTATATAATGGTCTTTCCGCCATCCCCAACCGGCCCCTGAAGAACTTATAAAATCATTTTTGGAGTCAACACTCAGCATCTCGACACACCTTCCGAGTTTAGTACACTAGTTTTCGCCATGTCTCATGTCGCTGTTAATTCGATCCTATCCGCCAACGTCTACAACAACTTGATCATTGATCACAAGGCAACTGAGCGTGCAGAGCTTCTTGAGCTAAAGTGCAAGCACCTCCCGGCCTTGTTTGAAATTCTGTCCGCGCACGGCGTTGCCGAGTTCCTTGAACTACATCTCTTGCACCGTCACTTCATCCTTCAGGACGGCGAGGCTGTGATTCACAGAACACTTGAGATCCCCGACTCTGAAGATGGTGCGAGTATTTGTGTCGATATCGCAAAGGCTGTGAGCTGTCCCGAACCTATCAAGGACTCCTTGGTTCCGCTTTTGTGGATGGTGTCCAACGGCAGCCTCGTCGCATATGAATATGGTTTCCGAGGCTGGGGGAAGTCGCCCGAGCGAGCGGTAGCCGGCATCTCGCCCAAGACGTGGGACTCGGTCTCGCATGAGTTTTCTACTTATGTACACTCCGCTGGTATAGCAGACATTGTCTCCCTGAAGGATAAGAGCTGCATCAATGGAGGAGAGTACGTCGTGCCTGGCATGCGAGCACTGTTTCGAGTGCCAACGGGGGCGGTCAACCTTCAGCCAGGTAGTGGCATGCTCGAGTCTGGCTGGAATTTTGACGGCGTCATGGAACCAGATGGAGACCTGCCAGAGTGTACCGATGGGCACGTCACGAAGACTCGGCAAACCTCTGGAGGAACTGTTGCCCATTATCATGTTACAACTGAAGACGGGATGGATGCTTTTAACCCGAAGGAAGTTGCACCTCGGTACACTAATGCCATGTGGGCAGCCGCAAAGTCGGAGGATTTCTGGGCTTGGGGAAAGATAGTGGATGTTGCAGCTTGAACTTATTAGGATGCGATGCTTTCATTAGACGATGATATATGCTTGAGAGGATGCACTAGGTTTGGATAGCTTTACAATGCAGTGAAAACCCGACAACCGAAGTGATTGGCTGTAACTTTATTTCACGTGATTAGCACTTTTGCGCCGTCTTTTCTCAATGATATTACCTGACCCCCGAACTTGCGCGGCCGCCTCCAATCTTCTTCTTTTTTCTTCTTCTTGCGTCTGCTACTAACGACAATCATTGTCTCCTTGCCTTTCCCGTGGGCATTCATCCGTTACTTAGATCTTCTTTGATTATGTCTGGGGAACTCATGACGCAAGAGGAAGCCGTGTCCGCGCTTCTAGCCTACGTCTTCTCTGGTGCAATCGGTTCGCCGAAAGGGAGAGGTGTGGGCTATTCGCTGATGAAAGCGACACCCACTGCCTTCTCTTGGTCGGCAGCTTTGGAGGACATTGATGGGCCTGCTACGCCCATTACTCGATACCTAATCAAAATTGACAGACGATCAAAAGAAATATCACCTCCTAAACCCATCTTTCTCTCGGAAGCAGAGCTTTCAGAAGCAATTTTAGCAGCAACAGGCCAGCATTTAGCCTCATCGACGAGATTCACAGACGGCGCGTTGAGCATCTCATACAAGGTCACAGTCCAGGAGCATCACGATCTCGCATATATTGTTCAGCTACGCCACCATGGCTGTGTAGCATCTATGGATGCGCTCATGACCTTGATTTCTAGAACGATTGACTGCCGTATCTTGCCTGTGCCTCCTGTCTATCCAATTCCTGGAGAGAAAAAACGACAAGAGGTCACAGGCACGGGCCGGCAGATAACAAAGCTTATCCCGGGCGTCATGGCATCATCGGTATATCCTCGATTATCGCACGAAGAGAGGCTCAACTTCGTGCAAAAAATGGCCCTTGCATTCCAAGCTTGTTGGCGAATCCAACTTCCAGAACATCACCTAATCGGCGAACTCATCGCTGATGACATTGATGGTCAGATTGTTCTTAGCATCGGACCGGACCGACATTATGGCCTCGGGGGCCCATTCACTTCTGTACGCGACTATCTGCGAGCACATATCAGGTCCTCACTCGTCGCCTTCGAGAAACAGCAAGGCATTGAAGAATATAAAGAACGTTTTCTGGATCGTATCAGAGACTTTGTCGACAATGGCTTGCACAACATTCCTCTTATCGTCGAAGACATTCCCATCGTCGCAATGCACGCAGACTTGGGCCCTCACAACGTCATTGTGTCCAGCCAGACACACAGCGAGATACGAGCTGTTATTGATTGGGAATTTGTAGCCAGTGCTCCGTATGCGTCGCTTCACCGAATTATTGAGATGCTCTTCCGCAAGCCTGCTCCCAATGGGTTTGGCCCGGAGTACGATCGGGCTGACGAACTCCGCGAAGCTTTCTGGGGGACTATCCCTGACTGGAAGCTGTGGAATGAGTGTGAGACAACACAGGCGTTCCTGGAGTGGTTCAGGTTCGGTCTGTTCATGAAGCCTGAATGGAGGCCGAAAGACCTACCAGAGGACGAGGCCCAGAGCTTTTGGCTAGAAAACATTCGAGTTGTTGAGAGCATTTTGAGCAAGTATTCGTAGCTCAAATCTGAATGGCATCCTTATGGGACTCTAGCGGCGATTTGACTCCTTCTTCCACCGCACATTGTGGAAGTCGTCGTTAACGGCATGTGATGATAAGGTTAGCGCTACAACTAACATCGGAGTCGTCACACTCAAGCCGGCGTCCGAGGACTCTCCGGAAGGATGGGTCCTTGCCAGAACGCAGGCGTGGAAGCTGGTCGAGGGGGTACTTCTGCGAAGAGCAGTTGATTGAGGGGTGGAGAGAGGACCTATAGGTAGTCCCGCACGTACGCATCATTTAACTACTGACCCAGCTAAGATATTGTTTTAGGAGTTAAAGTTTATGGAGCTTTCGCTTGTCTGGAGCTTTCCCTTATTATATACGCTAAAAGGAGATAGATATAAGCAATAGTTAATTGAATATGTCACTGCTATCTGACAGTTGAAGCCGCAAAGCCTCCATCGCCATACTTGTCCAGCGCATTCCTATACCACATGTCCCAATTGAATGCTTGTTCCCCCGTAGCAGCCTTCCACCATCCGCTGAAAACTCTGGTAAAGTTTTTCCCATCCTCGGGGTTCGTCTCTATCACTTGGTCGACTCTAAAGTGCAGCTTCTGCGCAACCAACGCAGAGAGCTCGTCCGACTTGGTCTCTTCCTGAAGGATCTTAGCAAGGCGCTTTTCATCCTCGCTAGGTGTGGAGAGGCCTTCATGGTACAGCTCTCCCAAGTTGTACAGCAATAGAGGCGACTGGAAAGCCGCGCCTTTGGCCGTGACAATGGCCAGCTCCAAATCTATAATGCCTGTGATGTTGTAGTCAAGATCAACGAGGAAATTAACATCTCTAGAGTCGACATGGCGCAAGAAGAAAGGACCCTGCTCGCTTCGGGGGAGACGGTCAAGGAGACTCCTGTAGACAAGGTATTGATCGAGGGGTGCAGATGGTGCAATCTCGCCCGTCTTGATGAGATCAATTTTATGCTGGATTAAGGCCTTGTAGTAGTCGTCCATATCATCAAATGGACCAAACGGCACTGCACGCCCACTCGAGTCGTACGTAATGGAAAAATGCCGGACCGACTTCTGGCTGGCCTGCTGACGACGACGATGGTTGCAGGCGCCCAAGTGCTCCCAGAGGATGCTTCTCCAGCTGAGTATAAATGTCGGCTAATTGACGCAGGAACTTTTCCCTCTGTGCTTGATCCGCTTCGTCCCAAGCCAACGGCTTCCCCGCAAGCATTTCGACTAGAATGTATCCAGCGCCAACAGCGTTGGATGGATCCTCGTCATCGGCATAGTCGTAAACGCGTGGAACTGGGACAGCAGCTTCGGCCAGAAAGCGATATGTGGCGAATTCGCTGCGTCGGTCAAAGTTTCTCTCCTCCACCGGAGGTGCGTTGTGGTTCGGCAGCCGGAATCGTGCTAGCCAGGCTTTTCCATCTTCAAACACGATTGAGCCATGATAGTTGCGCCCCCCAACGACGTCCATGTTCAAGTATGCCTGATTGGCTGCTGGAAGACTGACGGTACATTTCATTCCGTGACGTAAAGTCTCGGCACGCTCGCGGAGGGCATCGCCGTCGATGCTGTCTAGCAGGGCAGAGATGATCTTCTCGCCTGCCGTTCGTCGGGATGCATTGAGCTTTCGGAGCCTAGACTCGTCACCAGACACGTAGATTGTGTGGATTTCCTATTACAAGGAGGGGCCATATCAGCTTTATCTCAGCCTCGCCCAATCATTCATGGTCTCTATACAAACCGCTGTTGTCAGACACGTGTGTAAAGTTGAGATGGCATGCTCTCCGCAAAAATGTCGGTGGCATTGTTCACATTGCCCGAGAAGCGTCCACAAAGCAGGACGGCGACATGCCTGAGCTGCGCAAGGCCACTTCATTAGTTTTTGTCTCTCCAACACCCTTGGATATAAGAGAGTAACACATTAGTTAGAGCCGGGTTTTCGAGCTGGTCTAAATAGGCTAGCAGGTCCGACTTGTAGCCAAAGCTCTACCGAAGGTTTTCCGATATTTGTACATGATGCTACCCAACATTATCCATCTTTTCTTTACATCCTGTGGAAATCTTTAGTCCAAAGCGGTGCCGCCTGTCGCCTCAGTATTAACATATCGCCAAGAATCCCTATCTACTTCGTCAAATCAACGAGACGATGGATCTACCAGCCATAACATTCGAGTTTATCTGCGATGCATGTAAAAAAATCGATTTTAGTAAAGTCCTAGAGTTAACGAGCGCTCCTCCTAGCACTGGGAGCCTCGTGCTCGACGCCGATGGATCACGCTTTATACCGCCCCTGCAAACAAATTGTATTGTTTGTAGAATCTTGTCGACATGCTGTAGACATCAATCCACAACATTGGGCTGCTTTGAGTTGCGCGCCGTCTCGTTTTTGCAAAATTGTCAATGGGCCGATGGGCGCTTCAAAGGAGCGCAGGAGAGTGCAATGCTTGTGGTAACCCCCAAAGCCTCCAGCAACGACGAAAAGAACATACCCACAGTGTCTCGTGGCAATAACGCAGGATATGTGGTTATCTATCCAAATGGAACCGCGCCGGCTCTGTTCAGGCCGCGTATCGTCTCAGAATCGTTCGACAGCGAGAGAACGCGCAAGTGGCTACAAAATTGCAGAGATTGCCATCGGAGCGAGTGCCGTGGATCATCTCAGACGGTCGCAGCTATGAAGCTGATTGACTGTGAAACGCTGAAGGTTATACCGGCCACCGCTTCCATGACATGGGTCACATTGAGCTACGTTTGGGGAACGCAGAATCATCCATCACTTCCCTCACTCCAACTTCCATCACCTATTCCGCGGTTGATCAGCGATAGTATCGCAGTTGTCAAAAAACTTGGATATCGATACCTGTGGGTTGATAGGTACTGCATCGACCAACATAATGAGCCCCAGAAGATTGATTACATTAACAACATGGACTTCATCTATGGAGGAGCCGAGGTTACTATCATTGCAGCATCCGGAACAAGTGAGGATCAGGGTCTACCCGGGATTGGAGCGACGAAGAGATCCAAACAACAAGCTGTTGAGCTTCCGGGTTTCACAATTCTCAGCACCGGTCCGGATCCCACAGCACATATTACAGAATCGAAATGGTGGACGCGAGGGTGGACCTTCCAAGAGGCCTTTTTGTCACCAAGAAAACTGGTGTTCACCAAGTATCAGACCTACTTTGAATGCATGGAAGTCAGTTGGAATGAATCCATTGGTGGGTTGGAGTTCATCGAGAGCCCCGAACAGGTCGACTTTGGCGGTTTCTGGAAGGCCAGCAGCTTTCTCATGAACCCATACAGCGTCCGGACAATATCTAGAAAGTATTGGGACGGCGGGTATCTAAAAGAATGTGGGACATTGCATGTTGGAAGCCGCAAGACGCATAAAATGCTCCGGCATAGGCATCATGAGCTTCTCAAGCTTGCAGAACAGTACTCCTCACGCGAGTTGACATTCGATTGCGACTCTCTCAATGCGTTTTCCGGAGTGCTGCGGTTTCTGGAAAGAAACAGCCTGCCCCCTACTTTGCACCTATGCGGGCTGCCATATGTTGCTTTGGGCAGCACTGACGACGAAGCCGTCGGTATGTATTTGACGGCTTCGCTCTGCTGGTATCACCTTGCGTCCAGCTCGATACGACGGCGGTGCGAGTTTCCGTCGTGGACGTGGGCCGGTTGGGCTGGGCCGATTCGATCAATTCGCTTATACAAAGCACAACGCTGGGTTCCGAGGGCACACGAGATTCTTTTGGAAGATAAAGGGGGACACATACACCCAGCTGCACAGTATCTGCAAACTGGTAGACATCCTCATGGTCCGGACTCAGCTAGTGCAGTTAGTTTAACCGCCCAGGAAGTTCCAGCGACACTCTTCTCTACAGCGGGAGATACTGACAGCTGGAGTGACTGCACAGTCGCGGGACATTGCCTGTTCGTTGAAGGGGTGCAGCTGCCGACCGCTACGCCCAGCGTCTTTCTAGAGCGCCTCAAAACAAAGGCTTGGAGTTGTTTGTTGCTTGGGGACTACCGGTCGAACAAGTCGTCCATGGAGGAAGATCGGAGCTTTCTGCTCGTTGTTGAATGGGGGGATTCTGAGACTGCTACTCGAATTGGTATGTTGCTTGCCCAAGCTTGTGAAGGGAGCGGAAACGAACTCGGTAGCTTTTTTGATGAGAGCAACTTGAGATGGGTCCAAGTTCGTCTTGTCTAGTACGAAAAGTATCGTTTGGAAGATGGTCAATGAGACTTCGGAAAATTCTCATAACATTCCCTGGTCTTTCAGTGTAATCATTAGGCTGTCCTCTTCAGAAGTAAAGTTGCTTCTTGCCATGCTTCGCTTTCTCGTTGTCATTGCACTAGGATCTCTGTGCCTGGGGCAGGCAGCCTGGTGGGACCTTATATTTGCATCAGCCTGTTCATTCAAACGGGGTTCCCAGGTAATTGTAGTCGGAAAGTTACCGACCTATCAATGGTGATGATGCCCATCTATCATAGCGTCTTAGGTAGAATGGCCATCACGACCTCCAAGGTCTAAAGTATCCAGACTTTTTTCTGCAGGGCATGTTAATAAAATCACCATTAACGAATATGGGACAAAACTTCACGTAACTCTCTCGTTCATATCAACATCATCGCCGCCTCCTTACGAATTTGCAAGTAGCTGGTCAATTGGTGGCAGTGATGAGCTAGACCGAACGCTGGCCGAATCCTCACAATCAGACTCATCGTGGCACCCAAGCCCCGGCTCGTCCTACAATCCAAAGACGATCTTACCTAGGGAAAGAGTGATAAGACTTTCGACGCATAGGAGGCAAGCATTCACAACAAGACCATATACCATGCCATCGCCAACTTCATCCTCAAACACAAGCCAGGCGAAGCCGCAGAATTGCACAAGCCGATCATGAGAGGATACAACATCCTCTTATTTAAAGGTATTACCTATACTTAATGCCTGATACAGCGTCTAACCTCCCGCTAACCCCCGAGCTAATGCCGGCTTGCATGTCCTGGATCTGTCATCCATGAGCGGGTTCCACTCCGCCCCGGAAGCTCGTGTCCTCCAGGCTGCTCTTGAGGGGCCTCATCTCGTCCTCGAGCTCCGGCGGCGAACAGTCTCGCTTCGCCGTCTCAAAGTCTACCAAAACCACGTCGTGCCCATCCCGCACAAGAAAGTTATGTTTGTTGATATCGCCGAGCTTGATACCGAGCTCATGCAACCGGCCCAAAGCCTTCTTGCAGCCGTCGATGTCTCCTGGCCCCGCGGCCCTCGCGCCTTCCACCCACTCAGCGACGAAGCCAACCACGCGCCCGTCTTTGCCCTCGGTGAGATGGCCCAGAAACTTGGGGCCGACGCCGCTGCCACTGACCCATTGATAGGCGGCCGTCTCCCTATTGCAATAGGGGGGATTTCCCAAGGCCAAACCGCGAGTTTGATGAGCACGGGTTTGCCGCCTTTGACTTCGGGATGCGTTGAGACGTGGACTTGTCGCCTTACTCGGTCTTGCCGCATGAAATCCAGCTCGTTGAGCTTCACGGGATGCCAAAGGTTCTTTACCCCGGCAAATTGTACTGTCTCAGTCCTGACGAAGGCATGGAGCCTTCCCTGTCTCGGGGTCCCTGGCTGCGTGGCCGTTGTTCCAATCTCCAGTTGGAAATGGTGGAAGGAGCTCGTCAAGTAGGACGAGCTCGAAGGTACGGTCGTCCTCGGCCCCGCGAAACGTACCAGGCGCTGTGCATATGTACTTCACATGGTGCCCGTCGACAAGGAAGCGGTAATCGCTGTCGCTCGTGTCGGCGTCGTCGATGAGACATGCGAGAAGCCGGACGTTGGCGTTCCTTTGTTGACGGGCAACCATTGCGGAGAAGTGGCTGCGAGATCCGTAAGGACGTGCTCTGGATGCAAACGGCGGCTGACTCGTTGAGACGGCGTAATCGGACAGGAGCTGTTGAGAACTGGAAGATGCGCCGAGCTAGAAGATGGGAGCCTGGGAAGGCCAGGAGCGTGAGGCAATAAAATTGCCCAGTGGCAAAGCGATGCAGTGCTCCGGCTAGCGGACTACAGAGAAGCCTGAGTATACTCCGTCCGCGCTGTGGAAGTTGGTCTCGGGGCACCGATCCGTAAGAGTGGGGCCGGCCGGCCGGCCGGCCCCTAGCCGCATTGCCCGCGTTTCGCAACAACCACCTGACTGATAAATAAATACTCTATCAAAATTTCTACCTCGGGCCAAGGTAGGATTTTCGTGTCTTGCCCATTTTTGTACTCGTACATGCTGCCATAAAGAATCTCCTCAATGCGCATAATGTTCCCAAACGCCGAGTCGCCTCCACTAGCAATGGTCGTATGGTTCATTCCTGGCTCAGGCCGTAGAGTGTGAGTTCTGTCATCTTGGGTAAATCCTAAATACGAAGTATTTTATGGCCTAATTTTAATAATAATTTACCTACCTCTTTATAAACCCTCGTCTAAGTATGTAGTAGGTTAGGGCCTAAGTCCTAT
>JAAGWO010001104.1:0-56003 GCA_013266205.1 Fusarium decemcellulare | reverse complement strand
ATGCTTGACCCAGCCAGCCCCAGTGATCTTCATCACGGGCATGCCGCAATCTGCACCAGCTCAAGACGACGCCGGGGGTCCATGAGCACCAAGCAGGGCATAACGGCAGCAGCACATAATAAGGGTGGCAGGGGGGGAGGGAGGGGGGGCGTTGATCGGGAAAATCCAAGGGTCCGAAGTGCCGGGGTGCGACAGACCTCCTCCCTCTCGCTCTCCCTCGCTCGCCCTCTCTCCCCTCTCTCGGTTTCGGTTTCTCTCCCTGCCTGGGCTAGGCTCTGGGCTCTCTGGAGACGGACAGGGACGGAGCAGGGCGCAGTCTCAAGGTCATGAAACACGCGCGGCAACTGACAAAGATTAAGCTTTCACCGACGGCGTGGGCGTCGTCTTGTTTGGCCCAGTTCTCACCCCGGTGGAGCTCTCGAGTTCCACAGAGTCCCGTTCCATCGGTACCTTCTTGGGCATTCTTGATGCCCAACCCAAGGATTCATGGCTCCAACCTCCCAGCTAGACTCTGTTCTCGACCCTCGCGAGGGGTCTAATATCGCCAAATACGATGCCAATCATGGGGCTTTGATACCGACGATCAAACCTCCATGTTGAAATCCCATCCTTCGACAAGAGAAGCCCCCCGTGTAAGCGGTGCACCCATCAACAAAGCAACAAGCAATGTAAGGGTTGCCAGCGATTGCGTGCACACCCCTGTTCCCGCCCTGAGGCACGTTTTTCTGGCTCCAGGTCCGTGACATGTCACCACCGTCATAACGGCACATGGTAGGCCCAGTTATCGGCAGAGAGCGGCGCTGCTGTGCAATAGTTTTATGAATTCCTCCCCTAGGAAGCCTGCCCGCGTCATCTCGCCAATTCCAACTGGCCGGTACTGCCGTCCTGATGTGCAAAGGAGAGACAGGGAACATTCGCAAGCGACCAGGGATGCGGGAGGGGTTCACCACCACTCAAGTTGCAATACCCCGATCAACGACTTGGCGATAGGCCAACTAGTCAAGGGGCCGTCGTCGCAGTGAATGTCGTCTATTTTCTCCGTCGGCCGAGACGCGATACTGTGCATTTTGGGCCCATGGGCGTGGTGGCATTCATGTATGTATGTATGTACGTATTATGGCCGTCGAGCAAGGCCAGGCCACCATGGTGATCCGGGGGGCGTAGCAGACTGATCGTCCCGTGCGTGCCTCCAGCCCGGCAAGGGTCGATTCGACTGCCTGAAACAAGCAGCCGGTTGCTTGTGTTGAAACTTCCCTTTCTGTCGCTCCGAGATACGGAGTCGGACTAAGCGCCGACGTTGCAGTCCAACAAATGTCGCTTCCCTTGCGCGTGTTCGAGACTCCTCTTTCTTGGCGAGCTGTGTTCCTAACCTATACCTTATCATCAGCGCAATGCAACTATAAGCTTCAGACTTATGAAGGTTTCATCAACTCTGACTTGCTGGTCGTCAACCTCGTTGTGCAACGTGAGCGGGCGCTGTTGTCAATCCCGACTGTCAGGCGGCAATTGACTCATCCAAATAGAGGCATAATCTGCACCCTTCCTTGCCTTCTCCTCCTTCTTCAAGGCGCCGCACCCGCTTCCCTATCCCCGAGTGCACTAACAAGTCTTGACCCTGGTTGGCAGTTGGCAGCCAGTCGCATTTTCACAACTGCCATTCGCGCCCCAGCAGTTCCCCTCTGCCTTCGCCATTCACTGTGCCGTAGGCGTAGGTTTCAGCGCGTGAGATTCGTTAATGCCGTGAATTTTTTTAAGGCTATTCCAGCAACTATCGTCGCGAACAGACAATCGGCTGACAGTGACGTCGGGGCGCTCGTTGCCTGGGGAGGTCCAGAACCTTTTATTCGCTCAACAACGCTCATGACCGAGACCCCTTCGACTCAACTCTCACGTGAAGCTTGCAACCCGGCAGGGCACGGCAGTAGTGGTCGATGCCGACCAGGTCACCAGCCAACACCCGTACATACATGTGCAGCTGTGCAGTAGTAGATGCAGCCAACAAGACGCAGGCCCACATAGCGGGGAGCAGGACGCCTAACCATCATCAACATGGTTGATGGGCGCCGTGAGAGCTGTGGCGGTCTTGCTAATTTCTTTGAAAGTCTGGGGTTGACAGACGCAACTCTCATGGGCCGGCCGAGTGGGAGGCCGTGTGTGTGCCATGCCCGTCTCCCACACGCGCTTCCAGCGGCATGCATCTTTTTATTGTTATCACCTCCTTCTCTGGGGTTGTCATTGAGAACATTCTCATATCTAGGGATGCCGCTGGAGTAACCGAAGGCCTCCCAGTTCCAGACCCTGCGAGAATTTTGCATTGCTCCATCTGCAAGCTGCATGCCTTGTTGATACCGTACAGTAGACTGGCTGTCAAAGAGCGGTCTGCGTCAACTAGTTTAGTGTCTCTCGCTGAAGAAATCCGTCCAAAACGCTTTGAGAAGAATCGCCGTTTTGAAGCAATATTGCCCAGTATCCTGTGTCTCTTGTTGCATATCGCAGTAGGGTAGCGGAAAGTCAGTAAAGGCGTCCTCAATCATGACTTGTTGATGCGACCCTCGGCAAAGTAGCGGCCGAGCCAATTTCCCGCACCTGATAACTTAACCACCTCCCGTCTACCGATCGTCGTTGTTTCCTCTCTTGTTGTCTCTTTATCCCTCTTGTCCCTCTCTTCGTCCTCCCAGAGGTTCGGAAACTAATTCATGGCTGGTCTAGGGCCGACCCGCACACGGTTTCCATCCTGTTCCCCGGTTGTGGCGGATTCGAAGTGAGACTAAGGTGAACCTTGATCTGCTTGGCGAGCGAGTGGTGAAGCAGGATTCGAATGCCTTCCTCCTGGTTACGGGATAATGATAAAAAGCAATGATAAAATGAGTTGCCAACGATCCCAGTCAGTTTGGCGTGGAGCCGGTGGGTTTGACACACCCATCCGCCAGGGAGCCATCTCCAGGCTGAAGGATTCGGCACGGCGCGGTTCCGCAGACAGCACCTTCGTTAAACGAACGGATGGCTGCTGTCTGGCGAGGCCGTCTTTGGGCCTCGATAGAGGGGTTCGTCCGAGGCAGCGCCGTTTGCCCTGGATACGTGGTTATGACAGGCGGTCTCATGGCAACCCGTGAAGCGTGACCCCAGACGTGGTGGTCACAGACGCGTGCGTGCCTTTATGATCCCCACAAGGACGCAGTTGTGTCCGATCTTGAAGATCGCATCCTGCATGTTGACAACCATATGCGGTGCCAGCGAATGTTCTAAGCTCTCGACGCACCTCCACGTAGCATACATGTCCCTAAGTCGGCAGCTAAATCCCATCAAGTGGTTTTTGCAACCTCATCTTGACCATCTGATAACTCGACACCCTTGCAAGAGCGTCGAAGACCACGGTCGCAAAGGGTCCTGGCAAGTGGGAGGGAACTTGAGAACCGGCCGGGGCTATCATGCCAGAAGCAGAACATCCCGAGGCCCGAGCCCGCGTCCTGGGAACGCCAGAGACAAGCAGCTGGGACGCTCCTGATTGGTCAATATGACGCCAAGAGCGGGCTTAAGGCTTGGCTTTCCACTGTAGCCCAGCGAACTTGATGATTGCAACGTTAACTGCAACACCCTAAGCACTGAGCCGGGTTCTTCGGGCTAAGCTGGGGCTCGGCGCGAAGGCGTAATAACTAGGGAGCTCGAATCGAAGAAAAATGGTAATAACATCATGTTGAAAATGTTTGATGAGAGAGGGCCCTGCGGAGCGGTCGACATTCTCGGTACAAGGCGCCGCCACGGGACGTCGAATGAGGGACGGCAGAGGTAGCATGTCGGCACCGGGGGACGCTGCTAGGGCCCGGGCGACTGAGACGGCGCGCCAGGGCGTAGAAAGGGCGATTGCTTCCAATCTCGTTCTAAAGGCGGCCCTCCAACCAGTCGGTAAGAGCTAGAAGGCTTGTCGATGGGCTTGAAAGACAATTGCCCCTGGTATCGACGCTTTTGGCCCCAGGTCGTCACAGGAAATTCGGGATTTGCAGGGCTGATTGGATAGCGGTGTGGTAGCGATGAGGAGACGGCGCCGGATCATTGTGGGGACGGGGTGAAGTGGAAATTATTCCAGAAGACGCCCCGGCTTGGATCGTCTCGCTAGTGGCACTTGATCATGACGCTGCGAGCGAGTGCCGTACGTCGACAGAAGGATGTTTCTCTCCCTGGACTGAAGCCCTGCCATCTTCGGCGGTGGAGCGGGAAATGGCTGCAAAGGCCGGCTGAATGAATATCGCAGCATCGAGGCAGCTCCGGGATGTGGGTATAGCGTGGTCGGGTGCCCTGTGAGTGTCAAGGCAGATGGTACAGTAGGTCGGGGAGTCGGAGAGCCGTTATTGGTGGGAATGGCATGCTTGACAGAGGGCCCGCAGAAAGACCCGGCTCAAACTCGTTCAGCCATGTCGAAACTTCTTCACCGGTTCCTGCATTGGGAAAGCAACGTGGCTGTAACGGCTGAATGGCTTCTGCAACTCGACATGCTGCGCCGAACCAGTGAGGGACAGCTCATGCTGAGAAGAGGCGGGAGGAAGACGAGAAGGAACGCCGACATATTTGCGCGCGTATCGAGTGTAGCATGTGCCTTACTTTGCATGCGTTTCCTCGTCGAGATGGTGTTGGAGTTGCCGACGACATCACGACACTCGTACGGGGTACACTAGTAGGGGCTTCAGCGTTGACAGATGGAGTCTCTGACCAGGCCCCGGACTCTCTGGGCTCCGAGGCGAACAAGAGGAGCGGACAGGGAGCTCGGCAGAGCGACAAGACATGAGAGAAGCTGCCGGCATTCCACCCACGTGTGAGGTGGAGCAGGCGCCAAAGCATTGTTTATCTGGCGTGTATGGGGTGATTATTGATCTTTGGCGGTTCATCTGACCGAGGTCTCTGCAGCAGGTTTACAGCCTGCCTTTCGAACAAAATGATTGTCCGTCCCGTGAGACGCACGGCAGTAGCCTCTTTTATCGACGGTACTTGATTTGCTCCCGGGGCATACGAGGATGGCGTCACCGGCGCAGCGTCTGCGTCCATGGATACGAATCCAACTTGGCGGGCGACAACGTCTGGAACGGTGGAAGACGCTCGGCTGATCCTGGTCGACGGTGGGTCAGACGTCGTGCTCGTTCCCAGGACCAACCTGGAGATGCCTCACAGATGTAAGGGCAACGCAGCTGCGATTGGTGAAGGAGAAAACGGTTGCTCCAACGGACGCTGCGCGTTTAATATCCACTGCAGCTGCGAGCAATTCGGAGGCAAAGAAAACGTTTCCTGCATTGACGTGGGTTGTCGTTGGGTCCATTGCCGCTCAGGCTTTTGTTTGACCAGCAGAGAGGCGGCAAAGCCGGTATGAGCAATGGTAAGAGAAATAAGGCCCATGCATGTTGAGGAGAGATAGACGGACTCCCTTCTTGACGGGGTTAAAGGTCAATCGAGCCACCGCCAGTCAGCAATCGCCGATGGCAGAATGCAAGCGAGTCCCTCAGTCGATCCATTGAGCAATACGCTGAAAGACACGGCTGGCCGAGGTTGACCTGGCACAAGACAAAGCCCATGGCGATCCAAAGTTGAGAGTTGCACGTTGAAGCTTGACTACGTACTCTGAACGGTGGCTGTATTGTCCTTTCTGGGAAGTACGGGACGCCGATCCCAAGAGGGGCTCGGTGAGGTCTCCCACGTGCCCGACGGCCCGTCTGTCGGGTGATGCCATTTACTCCCAATCAACAGATGGTGATATATATGGGATGTGATGGTGCTTCTCAGAGGTGGTGTTGTTTTGTTGTTGGGTGCTGCAGGCGCGGGGGCTGCAGAAGACGACAAGGCGTCGAAGGATCGAATGGTCCTGAAGGGTCCTCGCACTCATCATCCCAAATGCAAATCTGACCAGGCATTGGACGTTTCCAAGATGCGAGAGAGATACATGACGCTCTTGAGAGGGCTGGGCTGGGCTAGCGGACGACAGCACCCCATGTGGAGCAGGACTGGCTCTATGGCTCGATGACTCCATTGGCGTCCCCGCCCTAGGACAGAAATATTGCTGCGCTGCGCATTGCGGTGAGCAGTAAGGCGCTGTGTGTATGTATGTATGTGCTGTAACCTGATACACTGGTTACACACTGATGAGTGGATTGGATGGCCGGCGGCATTAGCATTGGGAAGCTGTTGCTGCGGTTGTGGTGGAGTGAAGGAAGGGTCCAAGTTTAGACGCTTTCTTGTGCCTCGTGGCCCGTCGCGGGCCGTGGGACGGGGCGGGTAACGCAGCACACGATCCTTAGGTCTTATTTTTCTATGCCGGCGGTGACTCTGTGTTGGCTATTGTATGTAGGTACGGATAGTGGCAAGTTCTCCTGTTCAGGTTGGTTCATCCGTCACGACACCCAGGGAGAACAGAGAAAAACCCACGAGCTTCGGTCTGTCGGTCTGGTCAGGCCCATCAGCCAATTTCCAACCACCGCCGAGTCATGGAAATGGGCCTCAGGGTCTTGGTTATCTAGACGGTAAATTCAGGGCCTGACAACTGGCTTCTAGAGTCATCCTCACTTCGCCGACGCCGAAGTTGCGAGGCTCGTACGCTGGTCTGTGTCACCCCCTTCGAAGACGGTAGTGCTTGGGAACTTTTTGGGTGGAGGCATCTCGCTCCCAGTAGATTGCGGCTAGAAGGGTGCAAAGGGACCTTCTACCCCGGAAGGTTGCATAACTCCCCACTTGATCAATACTTGCATATCTCTGTAACAAGGCCACTCCCTCCACCAAAGTCCACAATCTCACTCCCTCCGCTCTTCAGCTCCCGACCCTGGACCCCTGTTTCTCTTATTTTTTGCCTGCAAAGAAGAAAAGGTGCCCACGTCAAACTCGCACGCACGCCCCCCCTTGCTGCATCTCCATTTACGCCAGCAAGGGGGGGTCCCTCTTGGGTCCCTCTGCGGACTGGACCTCTGGCACACGTTTTTTGCAGGGCCTCCTGTACGTACTGGTGTGGCCCGTCTGTGTGTGTCCCGTCGTCTCTGTGCTCTGGCTATTCTGGCATCGCTCGCTCCTTGGGCCTTGGGCCTTGGGCTTTCGGGCTGGTCCTTGTCAGGACTCCATTCTCCCAGTGGGCTGTCAACAGGGGTACGGTAGGGACTGGAACGCCTCTTGGTGCGTCTTGGAACTTATAATAACAACCTTGAGCCCAGCCAGCAAGAATAGCGTCCTTTCTCGCCCTGCCTTTAGGGATTCACTGACTAGCTTCGGTTCCGTTGTTTTGGGTCCATCTTGTCTTTAAATACTCTCCGACCTCCCTCGACGCTGTTGACGTTGACGTTGCAGCGTGTTGTCATTGTCGTTTCAAGTCGAACTTTCTCGCCGCCATTGACACTTCTCATCATCAAGTCTGACTCTCAACAACTATCGTCACGACTCCACATCTTGAGGGCCTGTCAGACTTTTAAGTCTTGATATATCAACAAGCCTGGCCTGCTTCAACAAGTTCTTGATACATCCGGAGCCCAACATCTTGCTCACCGACTGTCCTCACCATGTGCAACTACATCTACGTAAGTTGGACCACCGACAACACAAAGGCCTCGACGATGGCTATGAGAAGGACAATGAAGAAGCATGGGTGTCTGGGACGATGACTAACACATTTTTCCTCATTCAGAAGGAACTCAGCTGTCAGCACCACTACCACCTGGTAGAGTCATGGTGCCCAAAGTACATCGAGACAGAACGGCGATGCCCCCCCACTATCGTGAGCAAGCAGTACTGGTGAGTCAATGCACATATACTCTGGGTAGTTCGCATGAGTCGTTGCTAACGGGTTTTACCAAAAGGGGTGACGACATTTGTGGTATGTCTCAACTTACTCCAAGGACGAGCGGAACCATCCTCTCCACCGACAACTATTAGGGCGATGCAGTATACTAACTAGCTCACCAGCCGCGTGCCGCGAACGCCAGCAGCCCAGCAACCACCCGTGGGCAAAGCTCATCCAGCGTCCCGACTCGCGCATACCCTCCTACACTCATCAAGTACCTGCGCAATGAGCGGTCGCCGCCTCGCGGGTCGGCATACGTGCTCTCGAGGCATGCAACGACGCTTTCACGATGCCGCCAGCCGACCCGCGTTCTCCAACCAGGCGGCACACATCCAAACCCCACACATCCGATCCGATATCGAATAATCCGGCTTCTCGGGTGACTTGAAACACAGAACAACCTTTATCTTCCTCTTTTCGGTGGTGCCGGCCTGCACAGCAGATTGTGCATCTGCAGGTGTTTACGCCAAGTGCACTCTTCACTGACCAACCCCACCTTGGTCAATGTGGAGACGCGGAGAGGGATGTGAGAGGCTACACGACGGTATTCACATTGGACAGCGACCACAGCATCGAAAACCGAAAAGAAAAAACAGCACAAAATTCAACTTTCAAAATTAGGGATTGTCAAAGGCGCCGGAATGCATATTTTATTCAAGGTGGAAAAAGAATTGGCTCTTTGGGTGCAAACCAGCCTTTGCCGGTGGTTTTCTCCTCTTTGCTCCGCTTAGGGAGAGAGGGTGTTGATGCTCTGGTACCTTTTCGGGGGGGTTCAGGCGTCGATCAGCAGCTCGGACTGGGGGAGCTTTGGAGCTGGGACCTGGAGCTGGGGGCGGCTGAGGAGACCGGGAACGGCACGCATTGCCACTGAGCAGGGAAGCTCATCCATGACCCATCTCGATGGCTGTGAGGGCCCTCGGCACCCTCCTCGGGCGGCGGCCCTCAGCACTTCCATGTCGGCATTGGACGCCACCCCCAGGCTCGGGCGCTTTCTCTGTCCTGTCGAGATGCCTGCACGAGGTGGGATGACCTTTGCGAAACCCATCTTGCATCTTGCGTCGACGAACCTGATGAAGCCGACATCATCGACCCCCGTCCCTGAGAGAAGCAACAGGAGATCACCACTGGCAAAGAAGGGAGCTTTTTGTTATCGCGTTTATTTTCTCACCTTTTTTTCTTCTTTTCTTTTTTATTACTTGTTCGACTAACCGGCTGCATTGCATGGACTTGGAAATGGCATTCATGGGATCGAAGATATCATTGGGCTTGGAAATCACTACACAACTATACTCTTGTACTCGTGGCATGGCGTTATCATCGTTTTTGCCGCGCTTCACTGGCGGGATATGGACGGGACGGATCCAATGGAAACTTGGAGGGAACCGACATCGCGGGGTTTGGATTTGATTGCTTGGATGATGGACTCTTGCATTTACTTTACCTACCACCACTACTGATCACAGCTGATTAGGTGCATACTGTTTGGCGCTTGATGAAATATTAGAATATACTTTTGGATTGCACAACTCTTGACGCGCGTGAGATGGCCATGTCATGATGAGCACGACCCGCCGGGGCCTAGTGTCGACTTACAGCGAGATAGCTTCACGTCGGGGCCAAAATGTCATGCAAGAAACGTCGCCAGCCGCTCACATGCGATCCCCCACGAAACTAGAGAGAAACCCTCCGGGTGCACGCCATCTTCTCCCACATTCCGAATCCAGAAGGAAAAGAAGAAGGACTGGTGAGAGAGAGGCACACGTTCACGCGGGGACGGGTTTGGACGAAACTAGACCCTCTAAGTTGTCCCGTACGTTAGAGCCCGCTCGGCCCGCTGAGCTACCGTAGTAAGCTTGCCTCATCCCGCTCGACTGCCGGGGGGGTTAATACGGGTATTGCTTTTTCGGACTGTTGGTTGATATACCGACATTCCAACGTGGGTTGCGTGATGTTGCCTCGGTATCCGCGACGGGAAGGACATTATCGACATGTGTGCGTGTGCGTACGTCTGTGTGCATGGGATGTGAAACCTGAGGGGGGAGGGACTGTGATGGGCTCAAGAGTGTGCTGGGGATGACGAGCGTTGTGGGCTTTCCCTTTTGACTGGCGTTCGGTAGAAAATTCGGTTGAAAAATAGTGTCTGTCTCATTTTTGAGGTGGGTTCTCTGGCAGCAAAATCACGTCGATTGTACATGTCTAGTTAATAACTGAGTTTCACCCAAAGAGATAAAATGCCTGGTGGTGTTGCGATATTCTATAAGCAGAATGCAAATCATCACAGCGCATGCATGCACATCATCATGCCATGATCCGCGTCTATCATGTCTCTCTCCCCTTTTCTCCTCAACCTCATAAACCCTCGAGTTTCCTCTCTCTCATTTCTCACATCGCAGAGACTCAATCAAGGAGGGACAAGAAAAAGCCCTCCCACCATCTCGCTGACACGCGCGCTGGCGCTACTGCACCGCGCCGCCCTGAAAGGCAGCACACACCCCCTGTCCACCCTCTTTCAAGACATGGAAGAATGGCATCTAGCGCCAGCCCGTTGCCAAGGTTTTCTTACTTCTTTTTCTTCCCCTTCTTTCTGTGCCGTCCTGTCTGTGCTCTGCTTTGCTTTTTCGAAGGGGGCTGCTTTTCGACTCATGCGGTGCTGATGCAAGCCACCGTCCACTCTTTCTCCGGTAGTTGTCTCTTCTCACGCGTGCTTTTTCGCTGCCGGGGCCCTGTCTGTCATGTTAGGGGACCTTCCGTCCGGCCTGTCGCCATGTTTCTTGAAAATTTAACCCAAACGAGCCCATGGATGCGAGATTATCGTTTCGATCTGCGATGCTGGATCATGGGATCGTCGCGCCCAGCGCCTCTTTTCAATGTCGTCATGATACGCATCGTTACGGACTTCCTATCATGACATCAAAGGGGACAATACTTGCGGGACCGTTGCTCCAGAATAATGCAGATGACAAAGAGACGACAACGGTCAACTGCTGGGGACTGGACTGGGGCCCTGCGTCTATGAAACCATTTGTCTGCCGGACGCAAAGCGCGGCTACCTGCCATTCACCGCTTGCTCGCAGACACAACTCGTCACCAACAACCCATCACCACCATCCTCATCACTGTAACCCATGCCCCTACGCCATGCCATGCCGCTGCTAGGCACACCACAGGAAAACGGAACACCCGGGGGATAGCGGAAATTCCGAACATGACCTAGGACTTCACCGACGCCTCCTTTCGAAGCAATCGCTTCGCTGGCGTTCGAGACAGCCTCACACAACAGCACGTGCGCTACCTCCCCGTGGCGGCCGCTTAGACCTGAAGAAACCGTCCCGCCCCGGTTTCTTACGATTCGTCCAATGTAGTCTAAGTCAAGGTACGGTGTGCTCTATTTTTCTTCGAAATACACGCCAATGCCCAGTTTTTGCGGGTTGACCCGTCTTACTTTTTTCTCTTACTCTCTTGGCCCGCCGCCGCCGTTTCTCGGCGCTCGACAACGGCGCGCCGGATTGAATGCCACGTCGTCGCGGGAGGCAAAGCGGGTAATGGGAATAACTTGGGAGAAGCATCACGTACGAGTTTTCCCGTCACGGGAAAGTTTAATGGGTACGATTCTTAGAGATCGCGACGTGGGGTGCATGCTGCCCGCGTGGGAGACTGTTGTTTCTCGTGGTCGAGCTCCGTCCTCGGTAGCAGTGGCTGTCTGGTATCATCGCCAGCATGGGGGTCAACTCTTCTTTGTCCTTGAACCCTGATGAGGCTCAAGCTGAGGATGGGGGTTAAAGGGGTCCCGATAAGACCGTCCGAGATGCATCGTCACTTCACGCCATTGCATCTCCGATATGCCTCTTCTTCTCCGTGAGTGTGGCCTGCTTTCTCCAGCGATTAGCTGTAGCTGCGTAGGGACGGGCCTGCTGCTAATCAAAAAGTGTACCCATAACCGGCCAGCTGGGACGGCACCCATGATAACGAACCCGGCACTGTAAATCATCACGCAAATCCAACCCCTTGTCCGTCGCCTGATTGTTCCCCTGCTGCGTCTTGGAAACCCACTTTGGGACAATCGCCGCTTTGTAACACGCCAGCCCTACACAAGGCCAAAAGTTCTTCCTCTTATCGACTTTGATGTTTGTAGCAGGTGAAGGAAGGGCCCTTTGATTGTCGCTTGCTCCTTCAACTCCAAGCGATTGTGATGGCTCAGCCTGAAGGATCAGGGATTCAGTCACACCTGAAGAAGGGGCACCCTGCCGCTTGGACCGACCGGTCAGCGCCATGACGGACCGAGTCACCATAGCCATCGGATCGCTTTTCCTCACCGAGGAGGTGATGATGGCCTCAAGCCCTTGGCGGCTGGATGCATTGCCAGCCGCCCAAGGCTGTGATGGCAGACTAGATCCTGCATGCGGATGACCTCGAAAGGTGGGTGTCATCACGTCAAACCCTTATCCATGACAAGGATGATGGCTGTTCAGGAACGGGAGCTTGAGGCGACAACACCGACCTCCAGAGCTGGGGAGGACAGATAGTCGAGTTTGACTTGCCAATGGGTTTTGAAACAGTGATCAATGCTTTCTATTTCGTCATTTTATCATTTCCAATCATCATGCGAACGGTTCATCAGACGACCTGATAGAGGCGCGGGCGCCAGCAATTATCGCCCAGTAACCTTCCACGTGTGGTGTAGCGACCAGAACCCCACGCCGTCTGGGGATGGCAACCTTGTCTCAGCGTGGGATGCTGGCGAGAGGGATTCCTACCATTACGTTCCGAATTCCTGGTAATCTGGTTGCCTTGGGGTTTTGGGTGAGATTCAAGATATGCGCGACGGTTGCAGTTCCGAACTGCGACCTACCTTTTTTCAACCCCCATCATCATACGTTGAATCGAGTGTGCAATAAGCGAAAGGCGCTACCAATGTTGACTTGCATGTAATGACCAACAGACGGGAAAACTGCCCGTCGTCCAGGGATTGATCCAACGCTTACGGAGATGAAGTCGCCGGCCAATACTACGCTTGAACCCAGAAGAAGCACCGTCATGAGGCCGTCTACCCCACAAGAAGTCCTCACCGGTATGGAAACCCTGCAAGCTGGGGAGTCCAATTGCAGCGCGATTCACCGAAGTGCCAGGAGCCGGGAAAACAGGGTCACTTCACACACACATGCGCGCAAGCACACTCACCTGCTCAATTCGAGAGATGTCGCATGCTTGTGACGAAGAAGGTTGCCCGACGGGCCGTGGCGCAGTCAGGCTTGATGGACGAGGGTCGTGTGGTTTGGGGGTGATATGGCGATTGGGTTCTCACAAGAGCCGTAACTCGCTTCGGGGGAGGGCAATACCCGAGCTTTCTAGCCGTGTGAGGGGAAGACAATATGACGCAGTGATATTACCAATACGTAGTTTTGATACAACATTCTGAAGCAACGAAGCAAGAGACCGTCTCTCGATAGTTTCCTCTGGCTGGGGATCGGGAGGGGGTGCATGATCAACAGCACCTTGATCCATGGCGAAGTGGCAAGTTTGGTGCCTGCGCAAGACCCAAGCGTCCCTGTTCTGGATCCGCATCGTCTCTGGCCTTCATTGCGAGAGGCAAGCCCAATGCCAAACACGGCGGGGTTGGGCATGGGAGGCCCTTCGAGACCCTTTGAGCGGTGCTGAATCAGACTGAATCATAGAGTTGCATCGCACGGTATCCGATGCGGTGCGGTCCCTACCTGTTGATCCGGATGTTTGTCTCAAGAGGGTTGCCAGATGACAGTTTTGACAGCTCTCCACGCTGACGCCAGCGCGCCCGCGGCCAGGGGAACCTCGATCCCGCTTAGATGCATTAGCGCTCTAGCATCCGGCAGTTGCCCCAATATTCTTCTCGTAGAGGCATAGACCCCCATAAGCCAATGCTTCAAACGGCCGTTCAAACATCCACCTCGTCCATCCTATTTCCTAAATCGTCCACTTGCAGACTTCCACACCCTTCATCCATGATACTCCCAACGGTCCCCCCCAGACACATTTTTTTTTCAGTTCCTGCTCATCTGCCCACATCGGGTCAATTCGATTCAAAATCAGAAAGGCCCGATGTCACTTGTTCCCAAACGAGGACGTGCTGCGTTCCTCAGCCATTTCAGCCGGCGGTTACTGACTTTCGGCCCACGGGATTTTTATCCTCCTTCTTGCGATGCCCGATGCCTTGGCCATGATGCCACTCGCCAAGCACGGGGTCATGATCGTGGCTCGGAGGGCTGTCTGTATTTTCACGCCCCTTTGCAGAGGAAGGTTTTTGTCGAGAACAGGGTCCTTGTCCTTCTCCGCGATCGCATGATTCATCTCACACATCGGCCATCTCCTCCGGAAAATTCGTGCTCGTTTTGGATGAGAGGAGCTCTATCCAAAAATATCCAAATAGGAACGTCGTTACGGCTTGACGCAACTCCGTTGTCAATGCCAAACTGCATGTTCTTGAGACGTTCTCCACGATTTGTCACCCTCCACACGGGCTCCCCCCTGAAGTCAGGATGCTTGCACCCGCACAAGCCCGTGAACATGTGACTTGGTCGGGATGGCGTCTCTCTAACATTAATCTAGTGTTTTATCTTTATTGGCTCCGAGGTTGCAATGAGCGTCTGCGAAGCACAGGCAATTCTTGCTACTCACCGCAACGGTTTGCGCAATGTCTCAGATGGTGAGTTCACCATAAGACAAACACGACCTCACGTCGGGAATGCCCCTCGGGCCAACAACTTCCCCAACAAGTTGACGACGAGGAAATTAGGATCATTCCAGATGCAAGGCCGCAGGATCTGGAACCAACATGTTGAAAACGCAGGTGCAGTTGGCCAAGGCAGCTTTCTCCGAATCGAGATCTCGAGCCCTTGTCACAATGCGCTGTCTGCTTCTCTTTTGTTACCGACAGACTGGATCGAGCCCTCATTGGCGAGTGTCAGCCACGATCACTTTCCTTTGTTGGACTGTTGGCAATCATAGACGAGTGTCTAGTTTGCCTGCGCCGCCGCAATTGGCGTGTTGGTTGGGACGTTGTTGGTTCTGTTGTCCAATCCTGGCAAGCTCCTTTTCCTCTCTTGGCAGGTCAATCCTGTTAAACCGCATAACTTCAACCAACAGCTTCAGCGGAAGGAAATTGAGACAACACAGAATTGAGGGAAGCACAGTGTTTGTATTTTCAGGAGTGTCGGGCGCAATCTAATCTGCCATGGCGTGTTCCTTCCACTACCCCTTTTGCTTTTCTCTCGAGCGTCGGTGGCGATTAGCCTTGAGCTGTTGGTTCTAACGTTGGAGTAAATCTCCGCGCCCGTCACATATCACAAAAGCCACGATTCAGGTCCTTGCAACGGGCTGACATTCTCTGTGGCGCGCTAGAGGAGAAAGCTGCATTGATGCCACGCCCAGCTGCCGTGGCTTTGTTTGATGGACAGAAAACTGCCGAAGGCTGGCTAGACTGACGCAATTCGATCTTCAAAGAGCAATAAACTGGATGGTTCCCTCAGTCTCTCATTGGATGCTCAACTAGTCACCCTTACATGGTGCGTTATCACAATAAATTAAGACCCGAGATTTCGGATCTGAGGTAACATCGTGTGCTTATATCACAGCTGTGCCGCGTCTCACGATGTGCTTTGTGGGAGGCGGCCGCGCGAGGCGAAAGCTGAGCTGACGGTCTATTATTGGATCGCCCGCGACTCGCTCTGGGGCAAGCAAACGCCCTGTTCTGGCAAGGAGACCGTACTCACGGCTGTTGGATGACACTGCCTAGAGTATAGAACCGGCCTCGAAGTGATTTCTATTGAACCCAACTCTAGCAGCGCAATCAGATGGGTCATTTCTTGCTTTTGTCTAGGTCATTTCCTTGTTTGAGCAGTATGCAATGCGACGCACCCAGTATCACACATGGATCACGCGTCTATCACGGTGCTTTTTACTGCTGCTTCTTTTCCGTCTCGACCACTACATCTCCGGCTACGACCGTCCCATCAGGCAGAATTTTCTCCGTCATGCGGACATGAGCCAACAAGAACGGATAAAGAAGATCACAGAATACCGAGGTACCAATGAAGAAGATACCCAGGGGGTGGAAGACGAAGCCATGGGCCTCTGGCCAGTACCACCAGAGCAACACGCAGGTGACGGGGAGGCCCATGACGGTGCCAACGAAACGGCAGAACCTGGAAATTACCCATTGTCAGCACCATCAGAACACGGCGATCTCGATGAGAGGATTGTTCAGCTCGCATCGCGAGGCGGGTAGGCGGATGAAATCCTAGTGGTAACTAGTCTGCTGGGTCTGCTTGCTTGTCCTTGATTCATTTCATAAACGCTCTCACCGGACACGCAATCTGCAATAGAGTACCGTGCTGCTGGGCCCGGAGAGAACGAGACAAGCAGCAAACACAAACCAGAAGATAACAGACGGATGAGGACACGCCCCGTGAAGCAACTGATAAATGCATGAAGGAAAGGACTCACCAAATTGCATAGCTCTGCCCGCCAGAGTGCCCTCGCTGGAGAAGCATGGCCAGAGCTGCGACGCTGAATATCATCTGCGCAACGCCGGCCGACCAAAAGGCCAGCTCTGTAGTATCGCGAGCTTCAAGGCCCTTCCACGTCTTGCCCCATTTGATACCGTACCCGCGGTGCGGCTCCTTAAGCCACCACCAGACAAACATGCCATTGCCGATCATCCCAGCGACGAAGATGATGAACAGCAGCAGAGGGACGTTGCGGGCGATGAGGGGACTCGTGGCAAAGCTCCGCGGTGCCGTCTTGAGGGTAGCGTACAGCACGGGGATGTCGAGCAGCAGCCACAGGGTGAAGCCAAAGGTCTCGATGGGTGCTTCACAGACACCAAAGGCATAGACTACCTCCCAGGCTAAATTGAGGCCGAGGGCGAGTAGAGGCGCTGGGGTGGCATTCGTGGCGAGAGAGCGACGGACCATGAGGACGTAGGCGATGAGCCAGAAGTTGATGCCCATGGCGAGGCAAACTGTTGAGGCGGGGACAAGCCATGCCGGGGCCGTCGGAGGGGCGACGTCGGAGGAGCCCATTGTGATGTATGAGGCTGTTTACTAGCCAGGCTGTATCTGATGATCGAGAGTGCGTCGAATTATATCAGATCTTCAAGATAGGCTCCAAGTTTTCACCGCTCATGCAAGATGTTGGCGTTGCTTTTTTTAGCCTTGTTGTGAAGCAATTTGTGATGTCCGTCACGGTCGCGTAGGCACCTTAGTGTTTCTATCGTACTGGACTCCTCTCGCACAGTCCAATTGGCAATCTTGATGAGTAGCTGCTTGCAGTGGGATGAAGGAGCGTAGATTGTTGAGTGAGGATGGATGATGGATCTGCAGCCGGGATTGATCGGATGTCACACGAGGCTGACAACATTCAGATTCTGGTTACCCTAAACCTCTGCTTGGAGTTGTGCTGAGAACACGAAATGTTAATATCGCCAGGTAAAATATTTGCTATTTCGTATTGACCTCTATGGAAATGATTTGGATGCCCCTGGTGCATTTACTTGCACTATGCTGACCGCTTGATTATGTCAAACTTACACTGTCAGTGTTGCGAGGCTGCGTCCCGTAAGCAAAGACATTCCAGAAGCTGTAATAACTCCATGACTGGCTATTTTAGATCTGTCCTATTGAGTTATAAATCAATACAGGGAAAAAACACAAGCACAATACTGCACTTGTTCACTCATCTCACTTGTCTATCCTGGTATTGGCGAGCACACGTTTCGTCCAAAACTCTAGTGGCTTCTTAGGGCTTACCTACCTTGTACGCTAGACATGACTGGCTTAAACTCGAGGTTTAGATCTTCAAGGATGGGGCCAAGTAGGACCTTGGGATATTCTTATAAGAACAAGAGCGGGCTCATGATGACCGGTGTAAGGTCTCGGCTAGAGCGATTTTTAAAAAACATGAAGCTAGCTGCATCTCCTAGCAATGCTTGGGGTTGATGGCTTTTCAGAATCCAGGGCAGGAGGGTTCAGTGCCGACTAGAAAAGCCCGGAAAGAACTGATTGATGTGGATTTTACGAGGATTTCCTATCAATTCACGGTGATGGTCCTAGGTATAGGATTATAAGGGCAAGCACATCTCCCCGGGCTGGCACGAACCATGGGGTGTTGATGTATAGACGTAAGTGCTGGAAGTGTTGATTTAGGATTGTACCTGCCACACTGATTTGGCAGGACATCAAGTTGGGTGCTCATTTCTCCTTTGGAGACTGGAGGACCCCTGGGCCAACAAAGAGTAGGACGCCACCAGTTCTACAATTACCTAGATGATACTAGACTCAGAGACCTAAGTTTGCTAGCTGTTTACTTTACCTCTATATTAGTTTGAGCAACCAGATCTTGAAGGCTCTCGCAGTAGCAGGGTTAGTTATCCCCTGAGCATGATGAGCGTCGGCACTTGGTGAAGGACTAATGCCATCGTATCATTGCAAAAGCTCGCTGGGAGGAGGATTGGCGGTTGATTGACATATCTCGTGTACCCAGGCCCAAGGCTTGCCGCGCAAGGGACGTGCTGTGGGAATGCGATGTGCTCTCGACAGTGCCCAAAAAGGGGCTTGTCCAAGTAACCTTGCGTAAGAGATAGAAAGGAACAGGATAGCTATACTCGAAAGGAGTAGGTATGGCTACGTCGACAACGTCCTCAAGCATGCCCAAATGCCCACTCATCAAGGGCTATGTGCTCTAATCAACTTTGAATCGACGATGTATGGAGGAACGTCGGTGCTGTTTACTGGAAGGGGCGCTTCAGAGACAAAGATCCCGAAGCCCCCTACTTTTGCGCTCGTCGGAGCGGGTTTGTTGCCATACCTCATAGAAGAAAGGGTTGTTGGTAGCAGTAGCAGAGGAGCGAGTCCGGCACTCCGCCAGGGCTATGGCAGAAGCCGGTAAAAGGAACGGCTCTTGCGTTCACAACAGAATTTCTTTTCGTGACGCGAGCTACTCGGCAAATGGTGTGTGCTGCTTTCCTCGGCTAAGAAATGCCATTAACCGGTAGGATAGGCATAGGCACTAAGAATTGGCTCTGCCACGTAGCTTCGTCGAGGTGTTCAAAGTATGCCTCCAGGGAAGCATACCCAACCAGGGGTCCGGCTTTTGGTAGCGAGACCATCGAGTCGGCGTCGTCCGTTTTGTGTATTCGTTTGGTGTTGTTCCTGCTATGGGGCCACAAATATCGGAATCGTCAGTTTCAGTAGTGGATGTACATATAACCCTAAGCTCTAAGCACATGTCCAGATCTTAAAAGACATGGTGAAGCGGTCCATCCGATCATGGGTGATGATGACGACGATGGGAATAGCGAGAGGAAGTTCGGATGAAGCTCGAAACGAAAGAAGATGCCCAATCCGTAGAGCGACTCGTACTCGGGGCGAGAACCGAGGGGATGGATGTCTTTGGAGGCCTCGTACGTGGTGGGTTGACAATGGAAGTTGTCTTCGAAGTGCAGCAAACTGTTACACACTCGTCTTTCGTAAAGAATAGATCCTCGAAAGTGTTACGATCGTCTGAGCAAGTCACAGAGCCGGTCACAGCCGGCTTGGAGCCTGAAACGAACGAGTTCCGGTCAAAAGTCGGATAGTACATAGATGCCCAAAGGCAGAGCCTCAACGCCCGCATCCCACGCGGGTAACTTGTAAGTTGTTCCTAGATGCGGCATACCTTGTTGTCCCCACCACGGCGGCAGTCGAGAGGAGGCTCTCGGACTGTTCGCCGAAAGGGATGTTCGAGACGGGACCGAACGACAACTATTCTTGACCACTATCCAACAGTCATCAACAGTGTTCCTCATGTGAGAAGCGTTATCTATATGGAGCTCTGGACATCGCCAAGATCCTTCATCCAGGCGAGTGGAAAAGAGGAGTCTGGAGATAAACGTGACATCCGGAACGAGCCTCTCTCTTGCCCATCGCGGTCCTCTTCCGGGGGCGAGGGCCAGACCCTTGCCCCTCAAATGTTACAAGTCGACAAGGCATCTTGTTCCCCGTGGCATAAGGCGACTTTTGGGCTGGGGAATTGGAGGCGACATGTACGTAATGAAAGCTGTGCCCAGCGGGGGAAAGCCATTGGAGACGGAAGCTGCCCGTAGGTCCATGCAGCAAGCAAAGGCGGTCGAGATTATCCCAGGATCGAAAGTGTTTTCTGGAACAGTGGTAATATCAAGAGCTCATTGGCGTCGAGGTCATGATATGAGGAGATCGTGACCAACATATCCATGGCCCGACTCCTTCAAAGCGGAGTCGGCAGTGAGCATAGACAAGTTCATGCACAAAATACCGCAGTTGTTGTTCAAGGTCACCATGTCTCGCAAGCAGAAAAAACCCCAAGGATCTCTCTCGCCTTTGGGCTCGATGCCGTGATGCTTGGGCTCTTACTTACACAAGTCATCATCATAGATGGCCACGATTGCCGGCAGCTTCTTCTTTCGAAACGACAAGGGGCGGGAATTCTCGGGCAGGACCGAATGGCTTGCCCGGCAGTGCCCTGTCATTAGCTGAGAGAGATTGATGGACGGGTGCTGGGTGAGGCGAGGACAAGATTTCCTAAAGGAGACTCTGAGATGTGGTTCCTGCGGCTCTACAGGACGCTCGGACAAGGCTGAGGGCGGCTACCGTAGGAAAGAAGTCGTGGCACCACGATAATCTGGCCGATCGTCAAGACTCTGATGCTGGACGGGCTTGGCCCTTCACCGCACGTACCAGCCGGGCCGGGCGCCGGAGGGACTCATCACGGCCACGTCTTCGGGGAAGCCTGCCCAACTGAAGGCATCTCGTAGCTGACAAAACGTAACACCTTGGCTGGCCTGTTTCACTCTCTTCGTCTTGGCCCCAAAAGCCAAGAAAAAGGCAAAGCTTCTCACGGGGAAAGTCTGGAGTCCCCTTGATTGTCGAGAACGATCCGCCTAGGTGTCCCATGGGGACTATGGAGCGTTGTACGTAAAACGAGAGGGCGCGAGAGGTCCGACGGTGGTCTCGTAATGCTTGGGCATCGCCATGTTGTGATGTGTCGAGTGTCGTGAGAGTTGCGCGGCATACCCGGGGGAAGGGGGCTCCAGAGGATCCTTGGGAAATCATAGGGTACCCATCAAAAGTGCTGGATAATCCACCGAGCGGTGATGAAAGGTGAGGAGCCCAGAGGAGCACGACGAGCCAAGCAGATGAGGGCATTGCAGAGTTAAGTTCTTGGCAGTCGGGTCCCCCTGGAAGGAGTCGGGCAAGGCCTCAGGCAAAACTGGGCCCATTCATTCTTCTAGAATACGACTAGAAGGCGCGTGCTCCAACCTTCTTCTGTGCGTTCTTTTCTTTTCTTCTGCATGCACAAAGGAGAATGTGGGAACCCCTGCAGGGAACAGGGCAAATGTGGAGGATGATGACATGGATACAGGGATGCGCTTCTTTTGAAAAGAGTCCAGAAAGCGTAACTGACTCGACGGCCGGGGCTAAAACAAAGTTGTCTTGACTAAGAGCTGAGCTTGCAACATGTCACATTTGCTACAGCTGGAGAGGAATAGCATGAGAGGTTGATGCCAGATGCCCTGATGCTCAACTCCAAGTCCCTTCTCCAACAGACCCTGGCCGATGGATCTCGCGGCGGCAAAGACACACGAGATCTGGGATTGGCCGACATCCATGGGTACCTATGTACGTGCCTCTTCATTATCACCAGGGCCGTGTAAAGATGAATCGCCTGCTTTTCCTGTCCATCAACCCTTCATCCATGTCCTTCGCCCGATACCGCGGTAAAGAGCCTGTCCGTTTAAGCATCCATCAACGGCAATACGCTGTATATCCACTCTAGGGCGCGTTGTGCAACATCTCCACCCGCCGTCTCGGTTCAACCCTCCTCGGCCTAGTTCCCCTTGTCCCGTCAGCCTCGCTCTCTAGCGTCTGATGTGGATGTTTCTCTTGTTCCAACGACGCCGAGCCGCCGCCTCTCCACTGGCCACGCCTCTGATCATACCCTTGCACAGAGGCAAAAAAAGGCCCTTTTTCATCTGTTTGCTTTTTTGCCTTGTTGGTCCTCTCTGCATCGTCATTGTACATGAGTCTCATCAATTTTGTTAGAGTACGAGTTGTTCATGATCCCCTCGTGATAAACCCCAACTCGGGCAACCAGACTTGTAAATCGCTGACAACGCCGCCCAGCAACCATCGGATCCGCTCGCCAACAAAAGACTAAACCGGGCCGGACTCACAGCCCCAGGACCACGAGCCGGACCGGGTCCCAAGTTCAATTGTGTCCTCTCTGCTTCAGTACGTAACATGGACCGTGTCTTGTACAAGACATCCATTCCCCCACGGTCATTGCGCTTTATCCCATGGAATGAAACCCCCATGGAGAAAAGAATGTTCCCTTCTTTCTCGCAGCCGCTGAAAAAGGTCTCGTTCCCATTGGATCATCCGTGACCCTGGCGTGATTCCCTCCCCTTCCTCCAACAGAGATTGGTTCCTCTCCTCTCCTCTCGGGTCCCATATACATCCCACCCCTGTAAACGGCGGAGAGGCTTGCCTCCTCTCCTCCTCCTCCTCCTCCCCCATCTCCAAACTTGTGGAGCCCCAGGGTTTTCCGCGCTGTATCCCTGCCCAGTATCAAAAAGAAGGAAAGAAAGGCGTCTTTTACGGTGTTATGCATCATTGAGTTCTGTTGATTGTGCAAGAAAAACTGTATTCTTTGGTGTCGTGGCTGGGAACAAAGTATAAAAGAAGAAAAAGATAAAGAAAAAGGCATCTTTTGATATGCCTCCGCCGTCCGCCCGGAATATCCTCCTCTCACACAGACTAATAGTATAGTCTCCGCGCTCCGTCGCTCCACCATGGGGAGATGAGGAACAAATGCCTCCTTGCCCCATATTTGCCAAGAAGAAGAGAGCCGTTTTTGTAAGAGGCATACTCGCCCCAGAGTGCTGCTCGCCCCGTGGAAACCAGGGATCATCGTTGACACGCGGAAGCTTGACGAGGGAATTCCGAGGCTCCTCTTTGCCTCTTCCCTGTTGTCCTCCTCTCTTAGTTAACCTTTGAGTCTAACTTGTATATATTCTCTCTCCCGTATCTGCCATCTCTGTCATTTTTTGCCCTTCACTCCTCTCTTCTCCCATCCCCTCCTCTCCCTCCTTTCAACAGGAACCACTCCTACACTCCCTTCCAGAGCAATAGTACATCATCAATTAAACTATATACCACTGCTAGAGAGGATCCTGTCATACATCAACCGCCTCACGGCATCACAACTCGCCCATCATGACTGCATACACACAAAACGACATCTACCCCTCGGACCAGGGCAACGACACGAGCAAGACCAACAGCAAAGAAAAGGTCGGCCATGAACAATCAGGCCCCGAGGTCGACCTCAAGTCGGCCACCAACGTGCCCGTCGAGAATGGCTTCGGCGGCGCAGAGGGAGGCAAGAACTTTCGCAACATGTCCAAGTGGGATACGACTTTCGCCCTCCTGACCAACCAGGTCGGTCTTGGTGTCTTGTCTCTTCCCGGTGTCCTCAAGGTCATGGGTATCGTGCCCGGCGTCATCGCCATCATTGGCATTGGCTGCTTGTCGTGGTACACTGCCTTTGTTCTCAAGCAGTTCTACGCCCGGCATCAACACGTCGTCAACGTCGTCGACATGACCCGCGTTGTTGGCGGCCGTGGTCTCGAGATTGCCGCCGGTATTGGTCTCCTTATCCAGGTCATCATGACGGCTGCCTCGGCTAGTGTGACCCTGTCCATCTCGTTCAACACAATCTCCAACCACTCGCTCTGCACTGTCGGCTACATCGGTATCGGCTGCCTCTGCTGCTGGGTCCTCTGCGCCCCGAGAACCGCCAAGTTCGTCTCGCAGTCGGGTATCCCCTGCTGCGTCGCCATCATCGCCGCCGCCCTCATCGTCATGATCTCGCTCGGCGTCTCGAACCCCACGCAGGCCCCCGCCGACTGGCACAAGGACCTCAAGGTGGTCGGCACCCCGACCTTCCGCGAGGGCCTCAACGCCTGCCTCAAGATCTGCTACGCCTACTCGGGCAACATCAACTTTGTCTCGTACATGGCCGAGATGGTTGACCCCGTCAACGACTTTGGCTTTGCCCTGGCCTGGCTTGAGGTCACCTCGATCGGCTTCTACACCATCGTTGCCATCGCCATCTACTGCCTCGCCGGTGAGTTCACCGTCTCGCCCGCCCTCGGCTCGGCTCCCGAGACCACCGCCAAGATCGCCTACGGCATCGTGCTTCCCGCTGTCTTCTCGACCGGTCTCGCCTTTGGCCACACGGGCATCAAGTACGTGTACGTCGAGGTCATGAAGTATTTCAAGCTCACGGGCGAGATGACCAAAAACAATGTCCGCTCGTGGTCCATCTGGATGACCATCGTGACCGTCTTCTGGCTCCTCTGCTTCATCCTGTCCAACGCCATCCCCGTCTTCGACTCCATCCTGTCCATTGCCTCGGCTACCACCATCTCGTGGTTCACCTTTGGCTTCAGCGCCGTCTTCTGGTTCCACATCAACTGGGGCCGTCTGTTCAGCGACTGGCGCAAGATCTGCCTCACCTGCGTAAATGCCTTCCTCATCGGCATCTCCGTCTTCATGAACGCTGCCGGCCTGTGGTCCTCCATCACTGAGCTCATGGACATCTTTGCCAACGACTCGAGTTCGGTCCAAGGTGTCTTTGACTGTGGCAACAATGCCCTGTTCTAAGTGATGCCCCCCTGTTGTTTCCTTTTCTAATCTATTAGAGCATGTTGTTGTTTTTCCCGTCTTGTGTGTGAGAGTAATACGCCCCCAGCACATCACCATCAAACGTCTGCGACTGTGAGCGTCTCTACCTAGATCATCATGTACATGTGTCATTCTACCGGACCCGGTTAGAAACTGTTATATAAGAGAATTCAAATAGTGGTTCCACACAATTGCTCTTGATCCAACCATGAAGCCGTGTCTCGTCATGAATATCCACATGGCATCCCCGTGAGCAGGACTACTGGCCACCGGTGATGCCGTAAAGCACGAGACGACGTCTTGGCAATTCGTCTTGGCACTCGTCTCAAGACAAGACAAGAGTCCACAAACCGGCCGAAGTCGTCGTCGGGCCGGGAGAGTGACCCTTGGCCGATGGGCAGAGGGCAGCCAAACGAGGTTGTCTGTCCGGCACATGTGGATCGTCGTTGAATAAAAGTTTGCTAATGCCGGCTGTTGCCATCAAGCAATCTTGATGGATCGGACAGGCCCGCTCCAAAGAGCCTCACAGGCTGAGAGGACCCCTGGCCGGTGGATCTCGCATCTGATAAAATCACGTTGTGTGTGGCCCCATACCCATGGCTGACTCGCCTGGCGCCAAGCCACCCGCTCGGAAGGCTTTTTTCGGCTTGAGGATCCCCTGGTACTGGCCAGTGGGGGGACCCTTTGCATAGAAGTTTGCTAGAACGTCCTGAATGCGGCTCTTTTGTGCTGCCTGGGCCAGGGCAAGCGAGCCGCAGTACAAGGGTCGTGGAGCCGCAATGGGCCAGCTTGTACGTAAGGCTTGACGAGTTGGCGGCTGCTCAAGGCATAGCCAGAGCAGGCTTCCTCAGCTCGGGTGCGTCGGATCATGTCATGGTGGCAGATGCCATCTGCCTGCGGCAGTATCTGGCTGCAGATCAAGTGAGTGACGTTTGTGACGGTCCTTCACAATAAACTCACCAACTCATCACCATCTTGGCGTTGCAATGAGTTGAGCCGACACAATCCGGGAGCGGTCATGGCGCGACCGTCGATCTTCGGTTTCATCAAACTCATGCTGCTCCATTTAAGGAGTCCCTTTTAGCGTAGCCGCGCAGAGGGAGGATGACGACGTGGACCGGAGCACAGGGCATCAATCAGCCCTAGCTGCAAGGCCTGGCAGTCGTCCTCGTCAGCTAAAGCCGGTTATTGCCAGACCTCATCAGCCTCGACGTGGCTAGAGACAGACGGTATCTCTTATCAGGCTGTGGCCCAGCACTCGCTCCAAGTGCCGAATCAGGGAGCAAGGCAGCCGACGATGGGCGGTGCTGGTGTTGAGGCTCTGCGGTAGCCAACTGCCGATGATCAATGCCCTGTATAAAAACGATCAAGATTGGGCTTCATGAACGACTGTGAATATTCCACGGCTTGGCTTACCACTTATCCATTTCGGCCCCTCCTCCAGACCTCTCGGCGGCAGACGGTCATATTATATACTTCCACTGCTGGCTGACACGACCAAGCCCGGTGCCGCAATATCATGTCGTGTCCACCTGGGCGTCTTGGGCGTCTTGTGCCCGGCACAGAAGGACAGGGTATTCCGCCACGATGACCACGCAAAACCCCTTTGCAGTGTGGTACTCCGGCTTGCGACACTGCCAGACTCTCTTGTTCCTGTCACTATTCAACGATTCCTGTCCCACTTCTTCCCTCTCTCCCCTTGCGAGTCCACTCTTATCCGGCCAATGCATTCCAAGTCGGCCCATCTGCCGTTTCTCTTAGTTTGCGTTACTGCCGTCCTCAGATTGCACATCGAGAAATGAGCCTCATGAGGCTCTGCGCCGCAGGGAACCTCGTCGATTCTCATTTACCATTAGCACATCGCTCCCACAGAAACCCGGTCGTTCACGCCATCAAGGATCCGCATCACTCAGTTGGTCTTTCTTATTTTCTTTGTTGTCTTGTCCTCGGGTGGGAGAAAAAGCCCATTCTATTCCGGTCCTTTCTCACAAACACAATGGACGGTTGTATATGTACAATTCCGGCCGGCCCACCACGTTCCCTCTTGTGCCGGTGACCTCGTTGCGTTGCCGGTGTTCTCTCTCGTGCGTTGTGTGTGCCGGTCTTAGTTGCTTCGCGCACCACCCTTCGACTCCCTCAACTCGTCCATCTTGGCGACTCGCTTCTTGAACTCGACGTACTGGCACTTCTCGTAGCTGTGTCGCTCATCCTAGCAACCCCCCTCGTTGTGAGCATGGTGTCTCTTGAATATCCCGGTAATAATTCAACTCGTTGGGCATTCTCGGTGCAGCCGCGGCGGCTTGAGACTTGGGCTCGGGCGATTGGGAGAGGAAAAGGCTTACCGTGCACTTCCAGGGGGCGTACCACGTATCCCTCCGGCACTTGTTGAGAGGGATCAAGAGGTGCGCGCAGCTGTCTCGGTATGCCAGCGGGAGTTTGGCATCGCGCATCTCCTCGCGGGTCGCTTCTGCGGGCGGCTGTCAGCGGTCGAGGTCGGGGGAAAATAGACAGACTCTGTCCAGAGGTCGGTACGTACGCCGCGGCTCGGTAATCGCGTCGGAAGCCATCGTTGCTGGTTCAATTGAGGGCTTCGATTGTGAGGTTTGCTGGAATTGGCAGAGCTGTCGTGAGATGCTCTCTCGGTTCAAGGTCGGCAGTTTCCGAGTTTGTGCCTGGTTATTCCGGCAGAAAACGGCTCTCTGTCCAATGGGAGCTCGCGAATTACCACGCGGTTTTACAGCATCACCAACATTCTATTACTGCTACTTCATGATATCAAAATTCTTCGGATATCTCGGTTTGTTTTCTGATGTATTTTTCTCAAGTTTGAACTGCTTTGCTCGCCTGCGTTGCGTGTCTGCTAGAGATCTCAAACTTGGACCTCAAGTCAATACCGGCAAGCATAGTGGGCCCGGACCGGCGCCGACTCCGGCCAAGACTCGACTTACACTAAGAGAAATCTTAAAAGACGTCCGGGAACCTGGGCATGGGGGTTGTATGAGATGAGAGACGAGAGGATTCACTCAGGGGGTCTCCAGGACCTTGAAAAAGTATTGTCATTGTCTCCTGTCCAAGAATTTCTTGGCAGGAAGACAAGAAAATTACCGGCGCCGGCAAACACTCAAAGTTAGGACAGATCTTCCCAAGACGCTTTGACTTTGGTGTTGCCTTCACGAGGCCAAGACCCATTGAATATGCTTAAGAATCTCAAAGTAGTCAAGTCCTCGTCTCATTCCTTGACGCTCCGACCCGGCACAACTTACCGGTACCTCTCTCACCGGTCACCGTGGAAGCTGAGGCAGTCTTGATCCTCGATTACGTGCTCCCATCCCTTGCTAACTTGTATGAGAAGCCCTCATATCGTCGAATGAAGAGAATCGTCGATCCACGCGGAAGCAACCACATGACCCAATATGTTACAAACTGCGGATCTGGCTGGCGTGGTTTGAACATGTTACCCTCACCGGCAACCCATGATCCCAGGGTGATACTCCACTATTGGGCAACAACTTCGCGATGGACCCAACTCGTTCGTACTTCCCGACAGAGGCCGGGCCTCGATGATCTATCAGGGCATCGGTCACTAGCCGTGGGTGATTTGAGGAGGAAGTATGTTTGCTATTCTTCCTTGCCTGATCTTCTATATAGATCACGACAGCATACATCGCAGCCAAGTCTCAAGAAACTGCAAACTGATCATTTACGGGAAGCAACGAGCTTGTGGCGACCATGAGACTGACCTCAAGTCCAGTGATGCCACTCCAGGCCATCTCGATACTGGTAACCAACCTGTGGCCCCTCGGCATCGACCAAGTACCCATTCTCGCAACGATCGAAGCGAACCTTGACCTGCTGCTCGTAAAAGCCATCGAACTCTCGTTTCAAGGCACCCTGCAGGTTCACCACGTCGCCATCTGGATGGAGGACCTTCCAAGGCTCAACACACGACTCTCCCTTGCACGACTTCAACACCAGCATCAGAGCATCAAGTCGGTTTATGACCTGACGAGTGCTCGTTCCAAGGAGTGGTGCATCTCTCGTCACGCCATGGCCCTCGTGAGGGAAGAGGTTCCGCAGCTGTCCTGGGTCCGTCTACAGAGGGTGAGCTTCAACCTTGGCACTTCAACAAGCGTCCCGGTAAACGTACCTTCAGATCGTAGAGCTCATGCTCATTACTACACCAAGCCGAGTAATAGAGATCGTAATCCCCGTGAACTATCCTAACACCCTTGTACGTGTTGTTGGGCACAACAATCTGGCCCTTTCCATCTGCAATGATCTCGTCAGCGGCCTAAAACTACGGGAAGGGGGGCTGAAGGGGGGCGAGGCATACCAAAACCACCGATGTCTCCCTCGGCGATTGCAATACCCCAGTACTCGACGGCAACGTGTTCGTGGCGCTTAGTGTCCGGAACCTCCTTTCCACCGGGCAACACCGGGATGGGAGTTCCGTCAAAGTCCCTTCGGAGATCCACGCCAGCCAGCCTCAGCAGAGTAGGGGCAAGGTCAATGTGAGTAGTCACCGCGGTCTCCACGGAGCCAGCGGCCACTCCTGGGCCCCTAATGTAAAGGGGTACGCGGATGTCCTCGTCAAAGCCACACTCCTTCCCGGGAGGCAGCCGGTGCTGGCCAAGGTGGAACCCATTGTCGGAACTGTAGATGATGTATGTATCGTCGAGCAGTCCAGCATCGTCCAGCTGCTTGACGACCTGCTCAACAATCTCGTCGACTCCTTGCAGTGCTTGGAGGCGAGCTCGGTAGTAGTCATCTAGGTACGACACGCGAGATTCGTTGAGCTGGGGCAGCTGGCGGATCCAGCTCACGCCGCTGGGCTGACGTCTTTGTGAGTAGTCATGTTACCCTAAACATGTGTAGAAAACATACCGAGTCTGGGTTAAAGTTTGATGTTCTGGGGACTTGAATTCCTTCAAAGAGGTGAGAGTGTCTCTCAGCAGGAATAGGGATGGTCATCAAAGGAGCACCACCGCCACGTTTGACATCAATATTTGAATGGGGTGCAACAGGAGCAATTGCGAGAAAAAAAGGCTTATCAGAGTCAATCGCTTCTTCCAACAACTCGCTTGCATATCCAGCAATCAAGTCCAATGTGTGCTCCCCATGATGATGTACCGGTGGCTCACTGTTACGCTGATAGATGGGGTTGAGGTATGAATACGTGCCCGGGTCGAGCAGGAAGTTTGTACCTGTCCACCCGGCTGGGAATGGTGAATTGTAGTTGTTGATTGTGTGCGAGTTGAATAGTTTGCCTGTGTAGTAGGTGTTGTAACCAGCCTCTTGCAGCCAGACCGGGAGGTAGTTGTCGTTGAGGCCCTGGGAGACGAACTTGGGGAAGCCGCCTTTTCAGTCAATTACATGAGAAGCAACAAGTTTGAGGGTTATCAGTTATAGCTTACCATACGGAGGACTCACGTCTGTGACGTTAGTGTTGTGTGGTTGCTTTCCAGTCCAAAGTGAAACACGGGAAGGGCAACAGATGGCTGTGGTGGTGAAGTGATTGACAAATGAGGTGCCTTCATCTACAATGTGCTTGTTCAACAGAGGCATATATGATACCGAATCAAGGGCCGCATCTTGGTCATCTGTCAGGATGAAGACGATGTTCTTTCTACCCTTGCCGAGATGGTCTGGCTGCGGAAGAGGTCTCTGTGAAGACTTATCGGAAGGCGAGAAAACAACTTGCTGATCGGTGTTCTGCTGAGCTACTGCTACTCTTGATAGAAGCAACAGTGAGCTAGCCAGATAGACTGGGTTTGCCCAAGTTAAAGAACGCATGTTGCAGCCCTTGGTTGGTGTTGTTGGCGGATAAGCAAAAGCAGGTGCAGCCTTGAGCAATTACCCCAGCCACGCCAATCGTCCTTTACCTTGTATCCTTGAAAATAGACACAACTCGGAAAATTGCCGCTTGATTTAATGAAGACCGGTATTTGACGATATGCTTCAATCCATCATGAGGAAAGTCGTGAGGCTTTTGGTATCACATAATGCAAGGTTCCCGATTGCGTCAGTGTTAGTGTTTATGTGGGAACTCCCACCAAGCACCTAACAGCTCCGGTAGGTGGAGCTCAAACCCCCACTTACCGTAGCCAGCCTCTTGTGTTCTATCTGAATAGCTCATCAAATGACAAATCTTTTAGAATACTGGAAGAAACAGGCAGTTACACAATGATCAGATCGTATGGCTTTTGGTTTACGCATTGATCAATCACTTCAAGGTATGCGTACCAGAAGACGGCACCCGGATACCTGCGATCTACCCCCTCCAGTCAACCCTCAAGCGGTGTATTAGGAGGTATGTTTGGGTATCAAAACATACATGAAGCTTGGGTTTCCAAACCAAGGCATCCCAGGATAGCCTCTGACTATTCAGGATTGTATGAGCCTTGGCATGTTTCAATAGAGACTTGCGACGCTGAGTTTGAGATGTACTCACTCATCTCCTCAACTTGGTGATGAATGAAGGCATCTAGCCCTATTGTCCACGCGATATGCAGATCCAGACTACCATCTACCATATGTAGCGAAGCATCAAGCATAATCAAGCATATCTGTAACTCCAAATTCAAGCATACCCTCTATCCAAACAAACAGATGAGTCACCCAAGGCCGATACAGGGTCCAACCCGTCTCATCGCCACAGACGATCTTCAAGCATAAACCCCAGGAACAGCCTCTCGCGACAAGCCACATCAAATCCTCCCGCAGCATGTTAAACGCATGTTGCAACGCTTTTTCCAATCTCGTCCAACAGTCAGCACCTTGTTGGCGGGCCCCCTACCCTCTTTTGAGGTCCACCCAAAATCTATTGGCTGTCGCGCTCCCGTCCTCAAACACGACCGCGTTGAGCCCGTGGTCAACCCAACGCGGGACAGGTCAGCCACGGTGAAACCGTCGTTTTCGAGTGTCGCTGTGTCTGAGCCCGTCATGTGTTTTCGCGACGCGCTGGACGCGGAGGGCTGATGGCCAGTGGTTGTCGTCGCAACGCAGGCAGTTGAGGTGTTGATGTGGGATATAAATGCGCTGGCAAACGCTTCACATAGAGAAATAGACAATCTGCTCAGCGTGCTTCTTTTTGCTTTTCTAAGTTTTATTGCAATATCATCATTACACATTACAACAACAGAAAGACTTGGCTACTCTCGTTTGAGCCAGTATATTATACTCTGATCAACTCATCAACTCACTCCATCCTTTCACTCACCAGCGTTCTTTATCACCCGCATTCTCTTAAGCACTCAGCAACCTCGGTCTTTAACTCCATTCATTCTCCTCAAATTGTATAATCACTATCATCATCATGTCCAACATCATCGCCTGGCTGGTCCCGACGGCGCGCAACTCCCTTGCCGATAAAACTACACACCTCCCCTCAAACATCTCCCGCACCGTCCTCACAACTTCATCTCAAACCCTCACATCTCGCCTACCAAACCTCCTCACCAGCCGCCCCCCTCGTGCCATCCAGCTCTGCTTCGACTCTCCCCCCAAGCGACCAGGCTCCTTCGTCCTAGGCACCGATCCGACCACCTGCGACATCGTCCTCCCTCAGATGGCGGGTATTGATGCCCGTCACTGTGCGCTGAGCTTCGATGCCGAGGGACGACTCGTGCTGAATGACTTTTCCGAGTGCGGTACTCAGGTGTGGTATGACTGGGAGAGCAACGGCGACCAAACCGATTACACATGGATTCTGAGTTCGGGTTCTGAGCATGGCTTTCCGAGTATGGTGCAGCGTATCACGGTTGATATCCAGGGTGTGAGATTCCAGATCGTTGTCAACGACCACTCGGCCGACTGGGAAGCATACCACGAGAAGGTGGACGAGTTCTTGCAGCAGCCTTCATGGACTGAGGGACTCTCGATGGGTTGGGATCGAGGATCTGTCACCCCTGTTGTGCCGCTATTTTCGAACGCACCGCTATTTCAACACATCTTTGTAAAGGCGTTGGGCGAGGAGCCCATCGGGGAGGTATATCTATGGAACTTGGCGCGACCGTGGGAGCCCATGGTAAAGGCAGCTGCTTGATGATATTTCTTTGACACGTCTATCGGTAACGGCGTTTGGGTTCGATCGTACTGTATTGGTAGTATATGGTCTTGGTTGTGTCGGGGCGATATAGGTAGCACCCCTTTAGCGAAGCGCCTATCCGGCTGTGGTAACAAGTTTTTTATCATTAAACCAAGGTATCACACAACTCCTGGCTCCTCAATAGTCCCGTGCCATGCTTTTTAATCATCCTCGCTCACCGCCAGCACCTCTCGCTTCTCCTGCTCGTTGTCCTGTTGCTGCTCCTCCTCGTCCACAGCAAAGCGTGTCATACTGAACTCGGGCACGCGTCGCCTGTGCTGCCTTTGGCCTCCCCTCTTGCCCTTGCGCATCTTGGCCGTCTCTGCCTCCTCGGCCACAACGGCCTTCTCTCCCTGTTTGTCCAGCATGGTACCCTCCAAGCTGAGGTAGCTGGTCTCTCCACTGGTTCCGACATCGAAGTTGCGTATCCGGAAACGAATCTTGCCCTTCACCTTGTCGCCGTTGCCGTCGGCCCAGAAACCGGTGCTGTGGATCTGGCGAACGACACCGTGGTCGTCGGCAGTGATGACGGAGGCGGTCTCTTCAAAGCCCTGGGCTTCAGGGGACTCATTAGGGACCCATTTCCAGTCGGGCGGAAGTCGACGGGCCTCGATCGAAGCGTTAAACTTGCCAAAGCAAACAACACCGATGTGTCCCTCGGTCTGCAGGTTGACGCTACCCTCCATCCAAGCACCGCGGCTTGGCACAAAGAGATCAACATCAGCGGTGATCCAGCCGAAACCAACAGCAGCCTCATCCTTGGCCATGACAGTCGTCGGCGACTCATCATCCGTAGCAGCTCCGTTTCTGCCGGGCTTCTCGCCAAAAGCGACGTTCCTGTAGTCCAGCAACACACCGCGCAATGACGGCACGTATTTGTTCTGGAGGTGTCGTAGGTGTTGGTACTGGCAGTTCGTCACAGGCTGCGCCCAGCCGATGGGAAAGAGAGGCTCGTAGAGTGACACGGTCTGGGTGAAGAAGGGGAATTGCGGGTTGGCAGGAATGTCGGGCGGCTGGTGGATTTTGGACTTGGACTTGGATGCGGAAGGCAAAGCGGGAACGGCGAAATCAACGTCCATAGCATCAGGGTCGGCCGGTGACGTCTCTTCCTCAGACAACTCAACTTCCGGTTCAGGCTGGTGGTCCTTCTTGGACTTCTTGTGCTTCTTGCTCTCGGCCTTGTCTGTCGTTTCGGTCGCCTCGGTATCCTTGTGCTTCTTCTTGTGCTTCTTCTTCTTCTCGTCGTCAGCTACAGCCGAGGTGCCAGCATCCTCAGCAGTGACGTCGTCCACATCATGGTGCTTCTTCTTCTTGTGCTTCTTTTCGGGCTTCTGCTCTTCCACGGCTGCAGGTTCGCTTTCGGGTTGCGCGACGCTTTCCTCAGTGTGCTTCTCCTTCTTGCTCTTCTTCTTCTTTTTCTTCTCGGCCTTTAGGTCTTCGTTGGCAATGTCCGGCGCGGGAAGGTCTGCGGCAACACTCTTTGACTTTTTGTGCTTTCGTTCGGCGTCTGCGGAAGCATCTTCCTCTCGAGCGCGCTTCTTTTCCTTTTTCGCCTTCTTCTCGGCCTTGGTAGCCGCGTGGTCAATTGGCGCCATAGTTGCGTCGACTGTTGGCGAGGTACCGCAGTCGTATGGTGTTGAAGGAAGCCAGCTGCCGGGAAATTTTTTTATTTTCCTTATCGATTATCGTAATGCTCACCTAGCTCACCGAGGTGAAGAAGTGGGGCCAAGCCGCTCACAACAGAGTGCAGTTGAAAACGGTTTACCCTGGACCCATGCCTTTGCGACCCAGCAAAACAACAATAAAACCGCCAGAACACACCAAATAGGCTCGAGCAGAAGAGAATATTAACTCTGTATCTGATATCTACTCAAATGTTTCGTTTTCCTGGCTTTAAACTGCCTCCCACGAAGAACGACGGTTTTCTTACACCCAAGTTGCAAAATCACATCTCAAGATGTATCTACTGAGAATACTAACCAACGCCTCATGCTCTCGAAAAACTGTTGATCCTCGGGTATTCGGCAAAGTAAAACATGGCACCATGGGTTCGAAGAGATAAGTTTGCTTGTGGAAAAGCATCAGACCACCCTGTGAGAATAACAGGCCATAATACTAGCCAGACTGCAAGAAGGTCGCGATCGCCAGACCATAGCTCAGCGCCAAACGATCGACCTCCCAAGACTTGACTCGACAACGGCAACTACACCCCCCAACCAACTACACGAATAGTTGCAGACGAAAGACATGCAGAGCAAAAGTGCCCAAGCATAGCATAGTGTTCGATCAGGAGCACGCCGATCACGGAGTCTCATCACTGATGGAGTCTCGACTACGGAGTACGGCAAGTCCATCACCAGCATACATACATAGCTGCATGCGACCTGTCAACCAAGACCCACCTTGAGAAACGGCAGTTTCGAACCTGCACCAAGTACAGATGGATCGCGTTTCCCCAGACGATCGCCAGTGGAGTTGATATACAGGAGTTCCCTTCATGCTTCGGACCGGTCCTTCAAACACCGGATCATTGATCAATCGAGCGATCATGAATGGAATCCTTGCTACCCCAGATATCAAGGCTTGGAGCCGATGTAGGTTATGGGGCAAGGCAAATCTGACATATGATAAACACCTGGCCGCAATCGAGGGGATGCTTCAAACATCAGACGTTGGGGAGGAGATGGGGGCGGCAAGGCATGCGGCCATGATCAGAGGGCAAGACAATCGTGGCAGGATGTTTTTCTTCCCCGCAACACCGGCAGAGAAAATAGCCTGGACCATTAGTGAGGTCTTTCTTGCATGAATCGTCTCGCCTGCATGAAGCAGGAATGTTCATGAAGCCGGTCCAAAGACCGAGAGACCGACGTTTCGGCCAAAATCTCAACCTGGAAGGTGAGCAGGTTGTCCAGATGCCGCCATCGGGCCTATGGGCCTGAGGCCACAGCATGAGGCCATCATGAATCGATTCATGAGTGGTCGATTTTGTTTCAGTCTCCGATGCAGCAAGCTGACTCAAGGTTATCTGACACTGACGGCGATGCCTTGTGGAGTCGTGCTATCATGGCAGCATTTCTGAGATCATGCAACCGTATAGAACCAAGCATAGCCTACTGATGGCGTATTAGACGGCGCGTGAGACGGCGCCTGTGACGGTTCTCTGAGGTGCAGTAACGGAAGAATGTGAACAGGACCCAGTCATGGCCGGCAGGTGTTTCGGGATGTGGGTGGCTGGGAAAGCGGCGAGCGTTTCGAACTCTATACAAAGTTTCTGGAAGACACCGCGAAGGCTCGTAGAAGGGGGAAACCGTTTGTCGAGGCGGGAAGAGATGTCATTCAGGGCATCCTCAACGTCTGATGGTGGGAGCCATGTGGTGAAATCCGCGTCAACGCTTCAAGTTTCACCTTAATTTTGGTGAACAAAGCCTCAGAGTTTCAGGCTTTGAATCAGAGGCTTTTTCGGTCCATGAAAGAAACTCAGAGAAAGAAACTGCCAAAGCCATGTGGTACGGGAAACGCCATCTGCTGCCATGGCGGTGCCCCTTCCGCCCTCCAAGGCTTGAAAGAACCTCACGGTCCACTATCCAAGGTTCAGCCACCCATAGCCAAGCAACAAATCCCGACCGAGATGGGGCACGTTCGCCAATGAGAAGCAATGGAAGAGTTTTATTCAGTGCCTCCATCCAACTGACAAGATACGTACCGGGAGAGCATTGGCCTGGAGGCTGGGCTCCGGGAGATCTGCTCGATTTGTATGGGTGCATGTCAGTTGAGAGAGTGTGAGTGGGTTGTTGGGCAAGCAAAAAGAACTGTGAGTGGGCATTCTAGGGTAGCAGTAACGAGAAAGCCCCGAGGATCAGAAAATCCGCTAAATTGTTCTTTGAAAACCTTGATTTTTAGGCCAGACACCAAGACAGAAGACCCATTGCTCAACCCACAACAGCGCACAGCCTCGAAGCCCAAGAGCGAGCTCGCAGAAAGTTGCGCACAGTATGAAGAGAGAAGAGGCAAGAAAAAGGAAAATCTCACCGACTCAAGGCGTGGAAAGTCGGAGAAGTGACGGCTGAGCCTTGGCCTAATTGATGACCAGCAGAGCTGCAGCAACTAACAAGAGCGTCAAGAAACCTGATTCGTTCAGCATCGCCGTTGATGGACGGAAACTGGGCCCTCAGACTTGTGATCCCGACTCTGACAACATACAGCATGAGCAAAGGGCAGGACGGGAAGATGAGACAAGCCATGTGACTTGGACCTTGGCTACGTGGTTCGCCAGCTGGATTCTGTGATTCCCACCATGTCAATACAGTCAGTACTGTAGGTTCCCGTCAAGAGATTCCCAGGTTCGGAGTGGATGAGACAATAGATCCAGCTCCGCAAAATTGAACAAGCTTATCGGCTTCCCGCGTCCATGCCCGGGTTCCCGTAGGCGGGCGTCCCATCAGCTCAACCAAATCTCAATAAGCACTCCGGTCGGTGGTTGGCGTTGCTTGGCATTCAGCCAACAGCCCGCTCGGAGGTCGGTGTCGTTGACCGATAACGGTTGATTGCGGTGCCGACAATTGTTTCCTCACAGTTTGCGCTGCCTTGGTTCTGGCGCGTTTCCACTGCTCCACCGTTCCACAGCATCACGCCTGAGGCATAATTGACGCTCAGCTAGCGCAGCCATTTTGGACGGTCGCATACAGTGTCGGCGGGGGCCAGCTGAGGAGGCAGGCACGCAGGCTGTCAGGCAGACATTCTGCTCTCAACATCGATCGCGCTTGTTGGCCGCGGGGCGCATACATCGCGTCGCATCATCGCGGGTCCGCTGAAAAGAATGCAGAGTTTTCTCTTCCGTTTCCTCGCTCCGTTTGCCAGGAAACGGAACGCGCGACTGCGACCATAACCCACACACACCTTCTCGACCGATCGATGGACGCGGACGCGGTGCGGCGCGGCGAGAAACGACAGAACAGCGCGGCAAGGATTTTAGCAGCGCCATGGATTCTGTTTCTGCCGTCCTCCCCCCGGCGCCTCCCCAGGCACAGGGGCACGCGGTGTGTAGAAAAAGCCGGACACAAAGATCGTCCTCTTCCTCACAAAGCGTCCGGGTTTTTTTCCACACCGCGTGAGGGGAAACATGGAGGGCACACAAACAGGCCAGGACTGCCGGCACAGACAGGGGAGGGCTGACAGCACTCAGGTACAGCGTGGCATCGCCAAGCGCCGCTCAGGCACAAGGCATCACGGCCGTCCAGTCAGAACCCCGCTCGCGACACCTCAACTTTCCAGGCCCTTTGAGTGCGTGCGTCTTCCGCCGTGCCGGGTCCCTGACTAACGCACCGTGCCTGGGAAGAAGGGTGGCAGGCCTGGCAGTCAGAGAGCCCTAGGCAGATCCAGGCCTAGCGAGTGAGCCATTTTCCTGCTAGGGGACGGCGCGTGGTGGAAGCCCTTCCGGCACCCAGAGCTGACGGAGGATGCCAGGACGCTCAGCGGGACAAAGGTTGGACGACAACTGGCTGGCCCGTGGCCCACCCACACCTAAAGTCTTTCATGACTCCATCAGGGCTATGAGGATTTTCATCTCATCCGATGCCATCCCTATCGGCAACGTGCCGAGCGGGTCCAAGTCGCCTCCCATTCCCACGAGCCTGCACGCGACGGCTGTTCCATGGAAGACGCACCGTCTCTTGACTAGTGACATGCTACCAGGGTCGGCATCGCGAATCATGGAGCCGCCTCCCTACCTGACTCTGGGGGACGGGATACATGGTCCAGCACTCCAAGTCTGCCCTGGCTAGTAGTTCCACTTGCCCACGGAGCGGTCGCTTTCTCGGCGAGGTCCTCTCGGGATATGCTGTTTCGCCTCGATGCATGTGCGTTGGGCGGTCTTTGTCTTCTCGGGGGACCAGCTACGCACGCCCCTGCAAACCTGGCAAAGGGTTCCTCGATCGACCTGGACGGGGCTGTCACCCACACGCCCCAGACAGGTCGGGCTCACATCTCAATAATGTATATAAGGACGATCACCTCCACCTTAGATCCAGGCCTCTTCTTCTGTCTCACCACCAACAAACATTCTCTTGTGAGGTTCCTTCCTTTACAACCTTCTTCTTCGTCACTCCCTCGGCTGGCCGTCGCCAAACCACAGACCTAGATCTGAGATCAGTCCTTTCCAACAACAAACTCACTTGTCCATTCCTTTTTCTCTCTCCGCCGTGCGTTGAGAAAAAACAAGTCGAGCCAGTCTCCAACTGAAAGTTACACTTCAACGAGTACAAAGTTTTTGAAAGACTTTATATAAACCAACAAAACCGCCAAAATGTTCGCCAAGTTCACCACCATCCTCGCCGCTGCTTCGGCTACCCTGGTCTCTGCCAGCCCCATTGCTCCTCGTGGCTCGTCTGGCTCTGCCAGCATCACTCCCCACGACCAGTACTCCAGCAGCATTGGCGTCTTGGGCTGCAAGGTCAACACCAACCGCATTGCCTACTGGCCTGGCGATGTCGACTGCAACAACATCTGCGTCAAGGTCTCCAACGAGGGCCGATCTGTCTACCTCCTCAAGATTGACTCTTCTGGTGGAGCCCACGACATCTCCTACGATGCCTGGAACTACCTTGGCTTCGGCAAGTCTGCTACCCAGGACCCCCAGCAGGGCGGCGGCATCGCCATGAACTACGAGTTCGTCAGCGCCGACAAGTGCAAGCACCTCCTCCACGGCGGCAAGCTTCCTCTTGCTGCCGCCAACAGCATGAACTTCGTCGCCTCTTGCCTGAGCCAGCCCAAGAGCTGGGTCGCTCAGAACTACGCCCTGTACAACATCAACGACCCCGTTTGCAAGCACGGCGTTGACGAGAAGTGCCACCTCAACCTCGCTGTCAGCAACCAGCCCGAGTGCCCCAGCGGCCTCGGCTCTGTCAAGGAGCTCAAGCTCAAGGTTGAGAACATCGCCTACGGCACCGGCAAGAAGGTTACCGCTCTGTAAAGTAACCTTGTGTCTCAATTCATGATGATCACAATAGAAAACCGCCGCCCTGGTAAGAGTTCCAGGGGGCGTGCCACTCGCTACGAATGATACGAAAAACTAGGGAATGATACACAGGATACAGGGAAAAGGACTTTGTTCTTGCTTTCACATTCGCTTCATGTACATACTAGATGGACAAGGTCAAATACCATTTTTACATTGCTTTCCACCTATTTTCTCACCTATTTTCCGTGAACGTCACTCGTGCGTGCCTAGTTGCTTGTTTCTGAGAGTGGCTTCAGCTGGTGTAAGTCGGCCTTACACACCCCCTGTTTTCAGCCTCCCCCTCCCCCTTTGCACCCTTGTTGCCAGCCCTTGTTTTCACTTTTTTGACGCTTCCCCTCTTTGAGGCCTCTCTCTCCCTTGATGAATTACACGCCGAGCAACCGCCAGGCCCTGGATGTTTCACCTCCTGCCTTCCGAAAGTTTGTGCATGCAAACATTCTTTTTCTTGTCTCTCCCTAAAACATGGACCAGCCGTTCTGCGGCGCGTGGTCGCGCGTAGAACGATGTTCTGACCAATAGGGATGCGACCGATGTGCAGACAAAGGATTCGATGTGCAGTTGGCCCAGCGAGAATAACCCCGCGCGCGAGAGTGCACTTGAAACAAAGTTAATTGAATGTACTTTTTGTTTCCTAATTTCGGTTCCTTCGGTTTTTCCTTGTTTGCTGAGCTGGCCTTGCATGATGATGAGCGCTTGGGAAGTTTATCTAGCCCATGCCATGTGCTGGCTGGTACCTGACCTTGGCGCCTTGTGACCGCAACTTGGGGGCAAAAAGGTTAACCAACTGCCAGCGCACTAAGGGCCGTTGAATACCTGGCAGACGATCTTCATTTGACAGCATCCGGTGGCTCCTGGGTTCGTCCTCTCACCAAAGTACGAAACAGTTCGGCGAGCCTGGGGAGAGCGTAGCATCCGGCAAGCAAGCCTGACCATGTCAGCAGCAATCGAACGAGATCCGGGCGGCTCGAGCGCAGCTCAGCTGCAGAGGAACAATTAAGATGAAACGGGGAAAAGCAAGACGCCGCAGCTGCAGCCCTGTTGTCGCGTTGTCTCGTTTTTCTCACCTGCCGACATGGGCGCTTCGAGACGGCGTTTAAAGGCAGCGTCCGGGGATGGGCTGTACCTGCGTCAGGGCTGGGATGGGGGGTGTTTCATCCCTTCTCTTGGGACGGGCCGCTGTTTTTTTTTTCATCTCCTGGATGCTGGGCCCATGAGTGGTTCGTTGTTAGTTTCGAAGGCTTGTCGGTGAGGTGATGGTGATGATGTTGAAAACGGCGTCAGTAACCGTTTGTGGCTGCTGATAACGGTGAGGTGGTGGAAACGGAGTCATCCATCTGCTTTCCTTAATTAATTCTACTACCATAGGTGCTCGAGACGAATGTTACCGTCGTAGACACATGGTTCTTTACAGTCGAAATTACTATGTCGTAGATCACCGATTGCGATGTTCATGGTTTGAGCTACAGACAACTGCTTACTTGTGCATACACGGTTACATCCAAAGTCAGAGAAGCTACCTGCCTAGCAATTCCAAGCTTGTGTGATTCGCCAAATCTAGCGGTGAGAACGATGTATGACCTAGCTATAGAACTATATCAGTGCATTAGTATCTCACTCTGTGGTCCTCTGGCTTGACTGGCTCATCTGGAAGCCGCCCATTTATGCCGTGACATTCTGGTCGATTGTAGATACTAAAAGGAGTCAAGAATCCTATAGCAACTACGGTCCTAAAATATTCCGCCCGTCATTACTGAACACTTCGCTCATGCATGTCCTTGATGTTTCGTTGAGGTTCAATTGCAGCAGCGAACTCGCCCAAAGAGGCAAGTGGATATCTTGACTCTCGTTCAACGACCATGTCAATGTCAGCTCGAACCCACGAAAAGACATTTCCAATCACCAGTGCGCCTGGTGACCAATATAGTTCCTAGTTGATCAACAATCGCCTAGGTATAAATCCCCATTGGTAATCCCCGCGCTGCTCGGACTATCATGCGGAGGGGAATCCGCGTCCTTCCCTTAGCAAAAGCCTGAGTCAGATTCATTGGCCGATTGGAAATGCTTACCTACACATTCAACGGCGCCCCACGTGCCGGCCTCGGCCGCCTCTGTCGCTTTCGCCGAGGTTCTATGTCGCAGATGGCTTTTTTCCATCATTCTACGGCTTAACCGTTGACAGTAGACTGCAGCGGTGCTTGCCGGATCAAAGACGTAGATATGCCTCGCATGGAAAATCGTTTAGTAGACACAGACAGCTTGCGCCGAGGTGCCGGATCCAACGGCTTTGAACGGGTCCGATGCCGCGGAGTCGGCACGCAGCAAGTACACAACCGCGCGCGATGGAAAGAGGGATGACTAATACGGATCATACCCGCATTTTGCACCCTTGATGGAACCCCACCAACCATCAAACCATGGTTCCGCAAACTATCGCCATCCGTCGGACTTGCACTACTCAATTGCCCATTGCTCCTCGGACCAGAGACGATACACTATTTTTTGTGACTCTTCCCAGCCAGTCTGTACTCGTCCTGCAATTGCGACCCTCTCCACCGCCCGATACCCATCCAGCGACCGCTGCCGACGACTTGCGACACAATCGTGACCCTGAACCCCTCCAAAACCCGATCGCGGCGCCGTGCCCGCCCCATAGCTAAAAGATGCCTTCCAATGCTCTGTCAGGCTCTCCTACGGGCTCAAACACCGCCTTGCCCTCCTTCTACTCTCCCAAAACCCAGGCGGCCGACACAGAGGCCTCATCACACAATGAACCCAATGGCCGAACCCTGGAGCAGTCTATAGACGACTTGTCCCTCTCCCCCGCTCCCTCCACTTCCGCCTCCGCCTCCGTCGAAACCCCCGAGACACCGATCGGTCAACCGCCCCCGCCTTCGCTGTTGTCGCCCGCCTTCACGCCGCCCGCCACGCCCGGCACAGCTACACCAAATATTGTTGGACCTCGTGGCATCCCTGTTGACAGCTCAATCCCTTCTGGAGGATGCGGCTCAAAGCGGCCCAAGTTGCTCCAGACCCTGCCAGAGGTCGAGTGTGTTGTCCGCGCCCGTATTCCTACAGTCGCTGGTACGGAGATGTTCCTGCATCTTTACACCAATAATGTTGACAACAAGGAACATCTTGCCATTGTGTTTGGAAATGATATTCGAAGCCAGAGTCTAGACGCTCCGCGGGAGGGCGAGACGGAAATGGACCGCATGGTGCGCGGCGCATATACCGGCAGGCTATTCCCAGGCCGGACAACTAGTGGCATGGCTGGAGGAGACACACCACAAGAGGAGTTGCCATCCCAACCTTCGCAGCAAGCTCCTTTGGTGAGAATTCACTCCGAGTGTTACACAGGCGAGACAGCGTGGTCGGCGCGATGTGACTGCGGTGAACAGCTCGACGAGGCGGCGCGATTGATGAGTCTACCGGGAAACAAGAGCGGTGGTATTATTATTTATCTGCGACAGGAAGGCCGTGGAATTGGTCTTGGTGAGAAGCTCAAGGCGTACAACCTCCAGGATCTGGGCTCCGACACGGTTGAGGCAAACCTGCTGCTGCGACATCCCGCGGACGCCCGAAGCTACGGCTTGGCCACGGCAATGCTGCTGGATCTTGGTCAGCAGGAGGTGCGACTGTTGACCAACAACCCCGACAAGATTCGAGCGGTTGAGGGCCCTAACCGCGAGGTTGTTGTCAAGGAGCGTGTGGCCATGGTACCGTTGTCGTGGAAGGGTCGGGGAGGTTTCCGCAGCCAGGAGGTGGAGGGCTATCTCAAGACAAAGGTAAGTTTGACAGCGCAAAGCATTTGTTTCCGAACTCAAGTAACTAACAAACTGTCTAGATCGAGAAGATGGGCCACATGCTTGACATGGCATCACTCCCACAGTAGAGGTCATGCTTGGAAGTGGAGTTCTTTAAACAAGATACCAGTCAAGAGATAAAGACTCCGAAGACAAGGATGATTGTGGGGCACTTGTTTACTATCGTTACTGCACTAAATGGAGTTTGCTGTCGTTGTTTGGGAGGCGTTTTACGGTGGAAGCTTTGTTGTATATGTAGACAAAACTGCACATGTCTCGGCGACGTGCTTTATACCTCATTCTGATTTTTAAATCATGGACATGAAGACATCTGTTCTCCTTGAAATACCAAGCGTTGATATAGAAGCTAGTCAGGTCAATATCTTGGCTTGAATGGCACTCATTAGAAAGCGTGTTGGATGGGTGATAGTGCTAGGTCTTATCTAGAAAAGCTAGGACTCCTCAATGATATCCAAAGGCCCGGGTATTTTGCAGTCTACTTTAGGATATTCATTGTTTGGGCGACATAACTTCTCTTTGAACGCTCCCCGTCTACAATGCTCTGTTGGACTCGAAAAGCCAGAGTGGTGGGGCGGCTAGGGGGTCCAAGAAAACAAGAGAATTATAGATAAATCCTTAGACCATAGGAGGGCTAAACTTAGGGATATCTTATAAAGGATTAATGGTATATACTAGCTAATACTTGAGCTTCTTTTATGATAGTATCTTTAAGCCCTTAGCCTAATAGAAGGTAGTTATTTGAGAGTTATGGTCGTGGAAAGATGAAGAGTCTTGTATTTCTGGACCCACAGGGGCGGCAGGTGCCCGCCGCTAAAGAAAGTACGTACCTCTTTCTCGATTTCCCTGCCAAACCTACGGGCAGCTTCGACTTCGTTTGGCAGAGGGCAGGCGCGTCAAGCTCCAAAATCGCATCTTCAAATCCAGTCCTTGCCAACTTCGGCACCTTTCCCCCTTTCCCCCTTTCTAATAATCTCTTAATTCTTTCTCTTCAAACATGCGATCATAGAATTTCATTAAGTCGTCATCATGTCTTCCCAGGTGATTCGCTTGCGCCTCGTTATTCGCAGACACGCCGTCCCCGAAGCCAAGCTCGTCTGGCCCTGCGCTCCATCAGATGACCTCACGGTTTCGAGGCTCCTCGCGGAGATCAACGAGGTGATCCCCCTCGAAAGCCAAGATTGGGGGCTGGAGGACTATGCCGTCGAGCTGTTTGATGGCAAGGGCGATAGCTTCGAGCTGCTACATTTCCAGCAGGTTGGCAAGATTCTCATGCAGGATGATCAAGTTTTGTAAGGGTTTGCTACAACTTTCTTTTGGCCACGCAACCTAACTTTTGATCAGGATTCGACCACTTCTCACCGACGACTTGAGACGACGCCGACTCAACGGACGACATCAGATTTCTTCGGATGGCAAGCATCTTATCGACGGCCTGGCGTTTGGAAGGCCATGGCTCAGGGTACCGCGAGATAGACCATCGCTCGATCTACCTCCACGAAAACGCGCCCGAATCACACACGAAGAAGAACTCGACGAAAACGATGGCTCATACGCAGATGAGGAAGAACAGTCAGAGCAGCTCTTGTTGGAGGGCTCCCAGTCGCAAACAGTGGACGAACCAGGCAGTGTTAGGGTCCGGGCTAGGTTTCTCGACATCGATCCAGCTGTTGATCTCGAAGATGAAGATGAAGATGATGATGAAGACCTCGATTCCTACGATAGAGAATTCCTCCCGATTAGGCGCCCCGAGGAAGAAGAGCCTATGATGGGCAATGAAGACGAGACTAGTGAGGACGATGAGCCCGATGTTGACCTCTCTGAGGAATTGAGGCTTCTGAACGAGGATAATGCTCTTGTCGAACAAACACCTCCGGTGGAAGAACAGAGTCTCCTATCGGGAGATGACAGCCAAAATCCGCAGGCTCTTCTTCCTTTACAACATCCACAAGGCTCTTTCCCCTTACAACATCCGCAAGCCCATGTTCCCTTGCAACATGCACAGGCCGGTCTTCCCGTACAGAACTCGCAGGCTCAACTTCCTTCTCAAAATCGGCAAAACCTTCTTGCTCTACATTCTTCGACCCTTTCGTTGCTTGATCAAATTACAGCATTGCGAGCCGCCTTCCCACTCTCACCGATCACTTCGATACAATCTGAGGTGCTCTCGCAGAATGGGGATCTGTGGGCGGCATTCGAGGCTCTCAAGGAGTCGAACGACCCTGCCATTAGCTTTGATGAAGTTATGGACCGTGCCCTGCTTGGAGGCCTTGATCATAATCCGTTGCGACCACCTGGAGAACAGAGTCCAATGATAGAAGGATTTGGAAACCAAGAACTACAGCTTCCCGGGCATACAAGACCCGCAAACTCTGCTCGTCCATTGATTGAAGAGATCGAGGCTGCTGAGGATCCTTTGCGAAACCTGATTGGCCAAGTTGAGGATGAACCGATATCGACATCAAGACCACTAATTAGCGTGGTGCAAGATGACACAGATATATCGAGCTCTAGCGATTCGGAGTCGGAGTCAGAGTCAGAATCGGATTCAGGATCGGATTCAGAATCGGATTCTGATGATGAATCTGATGAAGACTTGGAAGATTCAAGCTCCGAAAGCGATTCTGATAATGATTCTGATGGCCCGCCAATCGACCCAAGTCAAATGAGAGGCACGGGATTTTCTGACAGGCGGCCGCCATACGATGATGATGCAACAACTACATCAAGCTCAGAAGACAGCGATTCATCAAGCGATTCCGACTCCAATTCTAATGCCAACGAGGCTGCTATTGCTGTGAACCATTCGACTGGACACGACTCTGATGAAAGCAGTGACAGCTCAAGCGACAGCAGCAGCGATGACGACTCCAGCTCGAGTGATGATTCTGAGTCAGATTCCGAACCTGAAGAGGTATCCTCTAAGCCAGGAGCCCGGGCCGAAACATCTCCAACATCGCACGTCCCTGCAGTTCCTGAACCGTCGGCTGAAGCCAAAGCTCCAGACTCAGCTTCGCAGTCCATCGAAGAGCCCAGCAAGCCTGGCTCAGGCCTGACGAGGACCAAGAAGAGGAATGCGAGAAGACGAGATGCCAAGCGACTTAAGGTGCTTCAGGCCTTGGAGGACACACCATCTCAGTCATCTATCAATGAGAACCCAAGTGAGGATGCGGAACTGCTGGCACGGAAACGGGCACTTCTTAGCGTCGTTAGTGATGAACCTGAAGATAAAGCCTTGGCTGCTCCAGTGGAGATAGCTCCTGAAGAAGCTAACGGTACGAAGGCCACAGCTAAGGCCAACGAGACGCCAGTATCGGAAGCACCTCAAGAAGCAGCTTCTGACGCCGAACCTACCTCTGCACAGCGTCGCCTCAAGGTAGATATGGGAGCTGGGCGGAGACTCCTCTTTGGTGCTCTTGGGTTGAAGAACCCCAAGTCAAAGGCCGATGAAGCGAAGCTTCGAAAAACTTTGATGAAGGACGTGAAGCCATTGGAAAACCCTCGCGTCCAGGGCGATGATCACAAGGTCAATGGTGTTGAGGCCGCAGTGGAGCAGTCAGACGAAGATCCCGACGCATGGCGAGCTAGTATCTCATATCGCGGTGTTGAGTGCTGCCACGATGGTATGGTGTTGAGTGAACCTCCATTTCCGTTTGTACAGAGATGGGATCCTCAGCAGCAGTATGGATCTATGAGAAAGAGGAAGCGAAGCTCTCAGAACTTTTACGACGAGAGCTACTACGACGAAGATTCCCAGTGGAACGGAAACGAGGCAGAGTGGGACGACAACAGTCAAAAGAAAAAGAAGTCCAAAAAACGAAAGTCAAAGGGACGCAATGACGAGGAAGAATCATCTAACAGTCCGTTTGGTGCAAGGCCGGTGAATGACGACGCAGACGTGGTGCTGAACTATGATGATGTACCTACCAAGGCCCGTCCAGAGAGCAGTCAGTTTACGGATATGGATGACCTCCCCTCGCTCCCGTCAGACCTTGGTACCCTTCCTAGCCTCGACTTCTCAGAGATCAAGCCTGGCATGGTCATCACATGGAAGCAACTTCTGTTATCCAAAGCTACCAACTGGCAACCCGAAATTGCATCCGTGACAGGATTGATCCTGTCAATCAGCGAAGACAGTTCTCTTCACGTTCTACTAGCAAAGAGGGACCGCGAACAGGACGACAGAGAATATGACGAGCACACGGGCAAACGAGTTTACGCAAAGTTCGAGGCACCAGACTTGGAAGAAGATGACGATACCGAGGACGATGGACGGAGGGAGATTCCCTGGGGAGAAATGATGGAACCAAAACTTGTCCAGCAGGCACCGTCGCCTACTATGCTGGAGACGCCAGCTAATGGCGCCGAGCCTCCAGCTGAACTGAACACAACCGAAGAGAACGCACCCCGAGAGAACGGAGAGCCGATATCGGACAACAAGGTTAGCAAGAGACAAGATCGTGATGAGACTATGGCTGAGGAGTTAGATACGCAGGAAGTGAGAGCCGAGGTTGAGGCCGATCTCAGGGAGCGGGAGGCAGCGAGAAGAGCTGCTGAGCACGACAAATCAACCTCGATCCCTTCTGGCCAAATGCCTCCACGGCTTGAGCTCACAGCTTCTGGAGACGACACACCGATCAGCACACTGGTTCGACCTGCAGACACGTCGAGCGATATGACCAACAGCCCTTCCCGGCAATTGCAGGAAACGATACACGCGGCCATGGTGCGAGAACAACTCCCTCTGTCTCACAACTCAGAGGGTATGGCGGAGGAGAAGGCGGAGAAAACTGGAGATGAAAAAGTAGATGATGCCGCAGAGGCAATGGACATTAATATGGAAGAGTCGGGCCCTGGAGTTGAGGAGCCTCTTTTGGACGCAGTCATTCCTGATAGTATACCGTCGCCAGAACTTCCGCCACTTCCTTCGAAAGAAAGCATTCCTATCGACCATCGCACCCTTGCAGTACCATCATCCGTGGGTAGCATTCGCAGTGGACGGCAACCGCCTTCAAACAGCGGACTTGAAGATCTCCCTGAGGAACGAGTTGAAGACTCTGTGGCAGCGGAAACAACACCTCGACCTCGCGAGAGGACGCCCAGTCCTCAATCATCTCCCAAAAGTAGCAGTCCTTTTCCTTCACTGGAAGAGATCTTCCACACAGCTGTTACCTCAAGACAAACGCAAAGTCCAGGGAGATCGACCCAACAGTCAGTACTACGGTCTTTGAAGCCTGGCAGGGGAGACCTGGAGTACGAAGAGGCGATGCGAAAGCTTGATGAGGGCGAGGAAGAATCTGATCGGTCGCCCGATCGTAACAAATCGATTCGCAGCTTGTTTCCCAATGCAACGCAGCCGGAACCGTCGGAAAGTTTACCTAAACTACGGTCGCCCAAGATTGAGTCACCCCAAGTTGATGCGCCCAAGGCCGAGGCGCCTGCAACACCTCCCAAGTCACAGAAGGTCAAGCGAGAGTCGCCATTTGTGATTCCCGAGGGCAGTCAGGTGATCGAACTGAGCTCTAGCCCACCATCAGTAGAATTTACCGAACATTATGCTCAAGACAGCGAGGATGAGACATATGAAGACAGCCCACTGCCCCAGGGATCAGGCTGGGTGCAGAAGAAGGTGAGCAATGTGAGGACGCGCAGTCGTGGAAAGAGTCTTCCGGCGGCGACTGCGAGCAGCAATCCGAACTCACGAGCTCGGCTTCCCCGTGGGAGGACCTCTCTACCACCGGCCCGAGATGTAACTGCGAGCGCCTTTAGTCAGATTAAGGGAAGGAGGAAATCGACACGCAAGTTTTGAAAGGGAGGCAAATGGAAGTTCTGGAAGGGATGGGTCCAAGGCACACATGGCAGTTACATGTATGGGCCTTGATTTCAATTATGCGAAAGGGACAAAGACAGGGGATCCAGGAAGCGTTGATAACCTGTATACTAACGAATCTGTACGATGACGAGACAGAACAGCGCTTGGCGTTGGCGGAGCCTTGACGTGTCAGCCTAGTAGTTGGCTGAAGACAAGGTTAATTTGCTGCAGCGCATCATTAGCAAAATACAAGCATGAATCGAGAAAAGCCACTCTTGTCCAAAGAGTCTATTGCTGAGCGTCTCATGTGAGGCACATCACGAACCGGCATTTTAGTTCGGCCCTGTCTCAGGGTGGGTTTTAGAACCAAGAGTTGCATCACGAGCCAGGCCTTGTCAGCCAACCAAGTTGTCGAGCTGAGCAAATGATGCAGCGAAACAACCCACCAACTTTTGAGCTTTTGCAGCTCACATTACCATCCACTGTGCAGCATCTTGATCTTGCCTGTCTCATGAGCTTATGTAGAATTGGAGCTGTTGGCTGCTGGTGCGTGGGTGTGCACCTTGCGTCATGGGATGGAGGACCATGGACGATGGATGATGGGTATATTGTCCGGCACCTGGAAGCTTTCTTTCATCTTTTATTCTGGAGGCTTTTTCTTTTGTCTTTTGAGTTCAACAGGTTGTGTCAACCATTATTCGTCTTTGTTCGGCGTTGGCGAGAATTACACAGCTTTGTTGGCAAGTGTCCCGATGACGAGTTGACCTCTATATAACGACAACGGACGCTTCAGCTGGCAATTGACGGAATCAATCACCTATCTACGGGAATCGCACAGAAACCAGCAAATTGCCTTTCAAGAAACGCAGAAACTGCAATCGCGACAATGACGCTACGCAACATCATCTCTGTTCTGCTCATCATGCTGGGCTTCACAACCACAAGTCTCTGCCTCCCCGCGCAGACAACGGCAGATGCGCACCCTGTCGCAACACTATCTTCGCCAACATCTACACTCCCGGCGAGCGTGCACATGTCTTCCTCGCAACCAACATATGCGCCCGAAGACGAGGCTCTACTGGCGAGGCAGAACAATGAGGATGATCCTCCGCCTTTTAACCCGCCCGTGACAGCGGCGCCGACGCAAGAGGAGGCGCTCGCGAGTCTTGGATGGAAGCAGACGACGTACTATGAGTGCCGGACGAGAGGTGGCCAGGAACACTGTGGCTGGCATATCCCCGTGTATAAGGCTGAAGCTGCGGGACGAGGAGCAGAGTTGGGGGTAGTTGCTGGTGTTGCTGCTCTGGCAGTGGGAGTATTGTTATAAGAACATACTGGAGGCTGCATGGCTGGAGTTGGTGGAGTTTGTATAGACTTGGTTTTTGATACCCAGCTGCTGGGCAGCATATTCATTCAATTGTTTTCACCCTTTCCCTCTGATCTTATCTCCGTGACAAACTGTATCGTGTTCTCTAGCGTTGACCGAGTCATGAGTCATCTATCATCAGCGATATCCGGACCAGCACAAGCGACAAAGGAATAGGAGACCGTGTGAATGCGAGATGTAATATTTTTTTGGTCCGAAACCCGAAACACCATTGATTTCATGCTAGTGTATTGAGGAAAGATCATGAAAGCAGAGCCCTCACTCCCCCTCGCCGAGTCCATAGCTCCCCTGCCGTCGGCAGGTCCCTGTACCTTATGCCAACGGACAGGAGTTGGACGCACCCGCATGACCGTGGCCGCCGAATGCACAATACCACAGCTCCCCAACCAGCCCGAGGATATACATGGCCGTTTCGCCGCTTATTTGTCCTTCTTCGCCTTGGCACCCTTGGTCTTCGCCGTACCACGGAGGGTCTTTTGTCGGTTCTTGCGCTGCTTGCCTGTATTGCGTAAACCACGTTAGCCACCAGATAAGTGTCGTACAAGATCGAAAAGACGTACGCTGCTGTCGGGAGGCACGCTCGGGCTTGGTGGCGAGGCCAACCCGCACCAATCGGTACTGAGGCTCGAACTTCTTCATGGCCTCGGGGGAGTCGTAGACGAGGGCGAAGCCGGTGGTCTTGCCGCCACCATACTGGGTTCGGAGACCGAAGACGCTGATCTGGTCCTTCTGGGCCTTGTAGAGGCCGCCGAGCTTCTCGCGGAGCTCCTCCTTGGAGATGTTGGCCCGGTTAGGGTGGAGGATGTCACTATCATCGCGTCCGGTCAGCCCAAGTTCACAATCCTCACAGTCTCAGTCCCGTCAGCCGTGCACCATCGTCCATCTGGTCAAGAAGTTTTTGCCATGCTCCAGTTTCCGCGGACAAATTGGTGATATATCGCAAGGTTTTAAGCGGCAGATTCGATCTTCGTCCGGGAAACGGGAGACGGGCAAAAAATAGGATCGAGAGGGGCGATGTTTCTTGATGATGGACGACGACGCGGCGCGGGGGAGAGCATCATAATCAAGGGTCACTCACACGACCATCTGCTTGCGGCCCAGCAGAGGGTTGCGGATGAACTTGCGAGTTCGGAGGGTGACGGGGGAGTCGTTGTCCGCCATTTTTGCCGATTGACGATGATGGTCTCTGGGTGTGTTGACGGTGGAGAGACGGGGGGCGGTGTTGGGGTGAGGTCGTTGATGAAGTTGTCGCGGGCGGCGAGTCTAGGCAGAGAGTGAGGGAGAGGGCGAAAATTCCGATTCCCGTGTCGCTTAATTGGGTCCAACCCTAACCGCCGGCTGAAAATTGGCTTGTGCGGGTTTGGTGCCTTAATTCTGGGGCTGCAGTATGCCCACACAAAGGGCTTTTTTTTCAAGTGTCACGTGAAAGTGCAGCTTGGTGGTAAAGCTTCGGATGAACTGCCCCTCGAAATTGTTAGTGGTGCAACGTCTGCTGGTGATGGGTGAGCTGCAACTCCAGTATTGAGTGGAGATACTCCTCAAGTCATGTCCAATCGAGTCGTTTCCTGAGTCTTTTCGGATGGCTTCATGATGGGGTTTTATCAGAACATCACTTGAAGGCCAGCAACGTTGGCTGTTCACAGAATCATATCCAGCACTCAAGTTAAGTTTCAATATGTCTTCCTCATCGACAAGACAAGTCAACCGGTTCTGCCACCAATACCTCCAGCTTGAGTCGGAGTTGGACTTCCCCGAACCTGCACTTCTCAAGACTTCTCAAGTACAAGATGCGCTCTATGAGAGACTGTTTGCGGACGGCGCCGTTCGATACGGCCCACCAGCCCGTTACCAGCTACGAGTTCTCAAGGAACTAATGTCTCGGGTTGAGGCTAGTATTGACGACTGGGAAGAGTATGTAAGTCAACCAAAGCACATATCGAAAGTTCCATGCCACGTAACCTTGTCCCTCTAACTACCCTCAGGCTGTTTCGGATGACTTGATGTCTACCCTCTCAGTTTTCCTTGCAACACCACTTCTTCCCGAGGTCACCTCGGTTCAGCAAAAGTGCTATGTCACTTATCATCTTTCTGCACTTGGTCAAGAGAGTTCCGCTCAGACCACCACACAAGTTCCTCACATTACACTTCTCGAGAATCGTTCTCTTATCTCAGCATCGGGAACCACCGGCCTTCGCACATGGGAAGCGGCTCTCCATCTGGGCTCATACCTGTGCCAGAACAGTGGGCTTGTGGAGGGAAAGCGTATCCTGGAGCTAGGAGCTGGCACAGGCTTTCTCTCCATTCTTTGTGCAAACATTCTCGGGTCTGGGCATGTTATTGCATCCGACGGTTCCGATGATGTGATCAATAACCTCCCGGAGAACCTCTTTCTCAACAACCTCCAGGACTCGACCAGCGTGGTTCCAATGGAGGTCAAGTGGGGACATGCACTGCTAGGCACAGAGGAAGACAAATGGAATGGTGGACGCACCGTCGATGTTGTGCTTGGAGCCGACATAACTTATGACCACAGTGTGATACCGGCGTTGATCGGGACTCTCTTGGAACTCTTCGAGCTTTACCCACGTGTCGAGGTCTTTATCTCAGCAACTCAGCGTAACGAAAAGACATTCCAGGTGTTTCTAGACAAGTGCCAAGCCAACGGGCTGGCCGTCGAGGATCTAGAGTTCGAGGTCCCAACGCGCGATACGCAAGAGGGTCCTTTCTACAACGACAAAGTTGCTATCCGGATCTGCAAAGTTTCGAAAGTGTAACCAGGAGTTTGGGACATTCAGATTCGACACCATACTCGTTTCATCAAAGAGGAGAGCGGGAGCTAGGTGCCGTGGCGGTCTGGCCAATGGTGACTTGGGAATAGTTCCCCGTACATTCCAGTTGTCAACTCAGGCGTTGGCCACCCAGGAGCCGAAGGGTCTCGGCCGTCAAACCAGTCGCTTACTCTACAGAATGCGGCGCACATTATCATCGGGAAACCCGGACAGAAGCATGCTGAGAAGCTCTAACGAAGCTATTGTCGGCGAGCAACACAACCGATTCGGCTACCCGGGACCTTGGAGAAAGGGTCATGCCACTAGACCAGCAATCAGACCACGACGGGCGTCGTGGCCCCGCAGTTCACGGCTGCCGCAGCATGCTGCATCCCGCTAGGAGATTTTCTCAGTCCCCGTGTTGGAGACCCCGAGGTTCGGAGCACAGCTGACACGGCAATTGCGTGGTCGTCACGATATGTAGATGGGGATGTGGGAGTACGGAGGGTATCATACCACTCTGCCCCGTCTCCCACGATGAAGTCTCGGGATTTGACTCCCGGCATGGCCCCATCATTGGCTGACCTTGTTTACACAGGGTCATCGTTGACGCAGATCAAGCATGCGATTCATTGACGCGGTTGAACGTATCCCGGTTATCGAGCATGGGCTTCCAGGCTTGCGTGCGTCAGCTTCAAGTTCAACGCCGGAGCTTGGGCCAGAACTCCTAAAGCTCCTAGAGGCTCAAGTTGACGGCGAGAGTCAGCGCCCAAGACCCCTGGGGGCGATTGAGTTTCCATCGGGGAGAAGCGAAGCGAACTGGCCAAGCTCTGAGGCACGATCTAGAGGCACCAGTTGTCGATCCAGGTTGACAATTGGCTCTGCCCCGCTCGAATGGCGGCGGGTGGTGTCAAAGATGTGTAGTATTGTTTTGGCACATTGAAACATTTTCACATCCGGATTCCCGTCAGCTTGGTCAGGTGGGGTTGAGGGGGTACGACCAGACATGAAGTCATCCAGCCAGGAACGTGGCACCCATGGTTCGCGCATGGGGGTATGGCCCAGAAGCGTGATAGCCACAAGATCAATGAAGAGCATGAGATGAATGGAGGTGTGGCGAACTGGACCGTGATAGAGCGGGGAGAGCTCTGATAACGGGCCACGGAATGCGGGTTTGGCCCTGTAAGGTACGGCGACAGGATCCGGATCGACGCGATGATGGTGGTGATGATGGGTGCCAAGAGAGGGGATGTGGTGTGTGAAGGTCTAATTCCCGGTTGAACAAAGAATCGAGACACTGGCAGCCTTCGCACTGTGCCTACTTCCCCAGATGATGATAAGTCTGGTGATAAATACTGAAGACGGATGATGATGGAGGGCCTGAGAGTTGTGTCGAGCAGGCTGACAGGCAACCTCGATTGACACACGTCGTCACACAAGGGTAAAACCCTTCGTATCATGACATTTGACAAACTGAAACGTCATGGTCTACTGATCTGCTGAAAGCGTTGAGCCCCATTGCGTAATGTCTCGAATTGAGGAGGCGTTTTGCCTAATGACATCGCACTGACGACTACCCTAGACTTTGTGGGGAGAGGTTTTCCGGATAACACTTACATCATTGCGCGAATCAGTTGACGGAAGTCAATTGACAACGTTTCTGCTATGCATGCAGAGCAGATCAAACGCCTATCAAGCCTGGGGAGATTGGTTCCAGGCGAAAGGTGCTCCGGCGTCATTAACCGGAGCTTGATCCTTGCTACCCGGATTGGCAAGGACGGGGCAGGCTACTGGAGAGGACTTTGGCTTTCTAGGGGCTGCAGTGAGAATTTGGGACATGAGGTCGATCTGGTGTTTCGGGGACGCAGCTATTGAGGAGAGAAAGCTTGTCTGTTGTCTCTCCTCCACGGGGAACCTTGCTTTTTTCCCTTGGGATGAGGTGATGATGGTTCAACCAGCGTCATGTGGTGTTTGTCTCAAACGGTCGGCAATCGGCTATGCAAGGTGTGATCACGACGCTGGAAGGCCTCAGGAACCCCCCTGGCAACGAACCAGGCACGATAAGGGCATTCTACAGAGCTTCCAAATCTGGGCACAAGTATTGGAATGGAGGATGCTCATCTCATTTGAAGCTTGGATTCCCGGGAAATAAGAAATTCTTTATTTCGGGAACGTCTTACCTGAGGACAGGGGGGTATCCCGGACATGGACAATTTGCTGGGGGGTCTCAGGATGTGTGGGTGGTTTATCACTGATTGTCAGGGGAGGTGGGGGAATTGGGTGCTGTACTTGGTACACAGCTCTCTGTACGTGTCATCTCACCGTTTCCTCTCTCGATTGTGCCAATTCGGACAGGATGAATTCATCGTTGCAAAAGAGCTTCGTGTTGCCGTCCTTCTGGCCCGGCATCATCACCCCACGAGGTCTCGTGTGCCTTATCAGCGGCATCGCCCAGATGCACGCTTTTTAAAATAGGGCGTCCTGCACTGCACCCCCCGTCAGTAGCCGTCGACCGGGGGCACAGCCAGAGGCCAGGCTAGGAATTGGTTCGTGATTGCGGGCTGCCATTGCCTTATCACC
>JAAGWO010001103.1:0-24382 GCA_013266205.1 Fusarium decemcellulare | reverse complement strand
TCCCACTTCGCTCCCCCTCGGCATGTACCCCACGCTATCAGCTGCACGTATGCCAACAAGGTTTCAGCATTACAGCGACGACAGACATTCTAACCAGCTTTGGGATTCAATGGTATATGGAGTTGGGTCCGTCGAGATTAGGGTCTTTTATTAGGGCGCTTGCATGCGTACTGTACGAGAGTTGAAACATTCGATTATTACCGTGCTTATCATCCTATCCTTGAAAACCAACAGACCTGAGGAAGACTTGAATTCGAGTGCTTGGAATGGCAATCAAAGAACCCATGGGCTTGAATAAGGTTGGTGATTCAGATATCGTCCAAACGTTACATCCCGTTAGCTGATGGAGTGAGTTCAAGGTGATCGTAGTCGGAACTGGCCCGGTCGGGCTCGTCTTGTCCCTTCTGCTGGCCCGACATGGAATACAGATTGAATGCGTCGATATGGCGCCAGACCTAGACAACCGGCCTCGAGCAACTCACTATGGGCCTCCCGCAAATCGAGTTCTCCAGAAAGCCGGCTTGCTCGACAAGGTTCGCGAACACGGGATCGAAGTGGGAGGCGCCCAGTGGATGAAGCCGAATGGCACAGTACTGGCCAAGATCGAAAATAGTAGGCTCAAAGACAATCCGGATCGTATTTCCTGTCTCCCCTTAAATCATCTCTGCGAGCTGATCCTCGAGGATCTGGAGAAAGAGCCGCTAGTAACACTCAGATGGAACCATCGAGTTGACAAGATCCATCAGGACGATAGTCAAGCCCGGGTTATCGTCAATACATCTGAAGGCATTAAAGAGCTAGCAGCTGACTACGTTGTTGGTTGCGACGGTGCCAATAGCATCATTCGGAGGCAGCTTTTTGGGGATGAATTCCCTGGATATACGTGGGATTTGCAAATCATTGCCACAAATGCAAGTAACCTTCGTCTTGAAATCCCCACGGACAAGTTAGAGCTAAACAGAACTAGGTCTACTATGACTTCGAAAAGCACGGCTGGGCAGATTCCAACTTTATCATCCACCCAGAGAACTATTTCATGGCCGCCAAGATTCAATCTGACGGCATGTGGCGCGTAAGCTACGGCGAGATTCCCGGCTTGAGTCTCGAAGAATATCAGCAACGCCAGCCTGCCAAGTACAGGGCAATGCTGCCGGGGAGCCCGGAGTCAGATGAGTATCGGATAACCAGCTTCAGCCCGTACAAAGTGCACCAACGACTCGCGCCGAAGATGCGGGTGGGAAGATTCATCTTGGCCGGCGATGCTGCGCATCTATGCAATCCTTTGTGAGTACATCAGAATTAAAAACCAGGATATCAGGTTATCTGACTAATGGATTCCATACCCAGCGGCGGTATGGGCCTCACTGGTGGTCTAGTCGACGCAGGTGATCTCTTCGATTGCCTTGCAGGCATCCACGATGGTCGAGCCGACCCCGACATCCTCGATAAATACGACCATTTGCGGCGCGAGAAGTATAATCAGCTCACGAACCCGATCTCCGAGTCAAATCTCAAAAGGATGTCATCGGACCCCGACGAGGTCGAGGCTCATGATGCTGGGCTGGCTGCTATGCGAGAGGCAGACAAGACCGATGAATCATCAATCGCCTTCCAGCTGGTCAGTGATCTTAACTCGATACCTGTTCTAGTAACTAGGTTTGCTAACAGTCATTTCCGCAAAGGGTGTGCTAGCGCTAGCCCATGATATGACTCAGTATTACAAGAAATAGCAAGGGTAACATGATACATCATTGGCCTCGCTAGCCAGTTTATTTAACGAATGGTAGATTTAAATCATAAACAATTCCACAATAACTGTTAGTTCATATTGTGCATTTCATATCAAGAGTCTTGGATCATAGATAGCCTGGGTATGTAGAGGAGCTTGTGTCTTCTATTCTAGATTAACTTTTCGTGCCGCAGACAGAGACGTCAGGAAAACCAAGTGCTCCTCGAGCATTTCTTGATATGACACCATTGTTATTATTGAAAAAACTACGCTACATGTGAAATGAGCAACTGCTGTCTAGACAATGGTTTAATGTAAAATGGCAGCATGTTTGTTACTCCAGATCCTAGCTTTCAACGTGTCGCTCATGGTGGTCGATAGTTAACAGCCACTACGACCAGAAGGGGCAGTGTTGTGGACCAGAAAGTCAATTTGAACTACCCCAACTCACTTCCCTAGGAAGAGCCAATAGGATCGAACTGTATCCTAGAGCCCCTCACAGAAAGTGGGGTGAAGACAAGGATAAGACATCCCACATCCCGCACGACATCCCGCAATACATCCCACATTGCCTAATTCAGACAGCGGGTGGTGACCCCACATGCACCATCCAAGACGGAGTAGTTAATTTCTGCCAGGCAACAAAGTTAACCAAAGAGTAAATAAGAGTTATCAACAGATTGAGAATAAGTAACAACTATAAGGCGTAATATGCAGAAAAATCAATGCTTTAGCGAATAAGCAGTACACAACGCCCATCAACAATTATACTCTTGCATCTATCTTGCAATGGCTCCTACGTCTCAAGCCAAACAGCCGTGGTGGGATGATGGGCAGAAGAAACATTTCGTGCCACTCGCACCTGCCGTACCTGTAGATCCAACTATCAACACATGGTCCCGTTTCGGCCCAACCTTTGAAGCCTACGAATACTCGGGCTGGATCGATGAGAGCGTGTCGTGGAAGACCGACTGCTACATAGGTGACTGGTCACCACTCCTCAAAGTCCGAGTTACTGGTCCAGAGGCTTTGTCTTTTTTTGAGTACATTTCAACCAACCACTGGCCAAACTTCAAACCAGGGCAAGCAAAGCATGCAATTTTCTGTCAGGACAACGGTTGCGTTGTTGGCGACGGGCTACTTCTTATGCTTGACAAGGATGACTTTCTTTTCACGAGTGGCCCCGGGACGGTCTGGGTTACTTATCAGTTTCGATCAGGGAGAAAAAAGTTCAACGCAAATCTAGAACTGGTCACCGACGACTGGTTTCTCCTACAAGTCCAAGGTCCACGGAGCGCTCAACTTCTAAACGAGGTGACAGATAGGGGTGTCCAGGACATCAAGTTCATGCACTATAAGGAACTCTCTGTAGATGGCAGCAAGTTTCTGTGCTTGAGGCAAGGTGTGTCAGGCGAGCTTGGGTTTGAGCTCTGGGGTCCGGCGAAAGACGCGAGAAAAATCTACAGCTACATTGTAGACGTCGGGAAGAAGCATAATATCCGCCAGCTGGGTGCCCGCGCAAAGATGGTCAATCATGTGCGTAATCACTCAGCTTTGTTAGAGTTGATGTGCAGCTGACGTGCGCCCACCAGGTCGAAGCAGCGTTTGCAACCCCAAGCGCCGATTTCATCCCAGCGGTTCACGCCCCCACAGATGACAAAGAGCTCATTAATTTCCGCCAATTCGCACGAGATATTGGCTTCGACTTTGATCTCTATCTCTCCAAAGCCAGTGGTAGTTATGGCACGGACCCCGTATCCTACCACTTTACACCGTTCGACCTGAATTGGGGATGGCTTATCAATTTTGATCACGATTTTATTGGACGTGATGCTCTTGCAAAACTCAAAGACAACCCTCCATACAAACTGGTGACGCTCGTCTGGAGCAAAGAAGACGTGACGGATGTCTTTGCATCTCTCTTTCGACCAGATCCTTTTGAGTATATGGAAATGCCGCGCAGCTTGCTCGGCGAAGTAAACGGCAGCACCGTTGTGATGGGAGGGAAGGAAATTGGATGCGCTGTTTCCAGATGCTACAGCTACTGGTTCAAGGAGATGCTCTCTTTGGGGATTCTTTCCAAGGATCATGCCACTCCAGGAACTGCTGTAGAGGTGAGATGGGGTTCGGAAGGATATCCCCAGAAGACGATCAGAGCGGTGAGTATCTGCTGTCGTGGTACTTAGGGCGTGCTCAACTAACTACGCATACAGATTGTGCAGCCTGCTCCATACAAGGAGGATAAGCGACGATACTCAATCCGGTAGATGTGCAGACCTGGGAGAGGGTATTGCGGGTTTGGCCTGCACTCAGTGCGGGACCTAGTAGTTAAGGATGATATAATAAGCTATCAGTTGAAGGGTTTCGCGACTAGTTAGACAAGGAATAACTTGGTTGGCTCGAGATTGTGGAAGAAAGCTATGTCAACATTCACAAATTACTGTGCAAAACCTTTTTCATAGTCGTCTCAAGTTTTTGTTATTTCTCATCTCTGTCTCTTATATGAGAAAGATACAACTACCACATAGGATGAATCTTACACACGATCAGACTCCATCGTAATCTTTTCACCATAAATTTGGATGTTGTTATAGGGTAAGCACGCCACGATAAAAGTGCCGGAACTACCCCGCATTTCGGTCCACCTGCCGAGGATCCTTGCTGACTCAGTCCCGCTTCTCCACACTTGACGCGCCCAACCTGGTGCAAACTTCTGCTTGTTGAATATGCAAGCCCATGCTTGTCTATCTATCCCCTCAATTCCTCAGTCGACCTTGGCCATGACGCCTGCCACAGCTCCGGGAATGTCGGTTATCTCCTTTAATAGAGAACCGAAGGGACAGCACATGTGTCGAATATGTTCCAAGGCCTTCAAAAGGAGCGAACATCGAAATCGCCATGAGCAAAGCCGTTGGTCGATCCAAATATTGACTGCAAGTCCCTAGCTGATTAGAAAAAGATTCACGCGAGAAGCCTTATCCCTGTCGTGTTTGCTATCGTCGTTTCTCTCGCAGGTAAGCTCTCCGCGTTTAGGTGGACGTCATCAATAACCAATTTCATAGTGATCTCGCTTCTCGCCATGAAAAGACGATCCACGGGCATCAACTACAATCTGGAATGTTCAACACAAGAACCAGAGCATCTCCGGGTTATGTAAATACACCGGTTCAGGCCCCAACGCCTGGCACCGTGGCAGACGATCAAAATGAGAGTTTACAACTGCTCTTGGCGCCATGCACTGGAACTTCAACTCAAGACAACCCGCCGCCATTTGATTCCAGCGAGTTGGATGCTCCTGTAAACCCACTTGGTGCCAGTTTTAACGTGACCTCTGAGGCCGAGGCTGGTCTTTCCAATGGTATATCGTTGGATTTCTTTGATCCTTTCATCGACAAAATGTTTGATCACTTTGTTCTTCCAATAGATGATGACGATCAAGGTCAATTATTGGAGCCGCTCGGATCAACGTCGTCTCAGTATGGCTACGCCGACCAAATGGAGTCGCTAGACGTATGGAATGGGGCGCCAACGTCAACACCAGGACGCACCAATAATCAAGGCATGCCTACGCCACGTCGGAAATTCTCGCCAAGGGCCTTACGGCCAACAACAACAGCAAACAAGCGTAGTGTAACTTTAACGGACGATATGAGATTGCATTGTTTGGCAGACCTTAAATCCCGCCTTACTTTCGAGCAGCTGGGAGACTTTTCACTACCCGCTACGACATCACTACAACAATACTTCAACAGCTATGTCGAATCCTTCCACATTCACTTCCCCTTCTTACACCTGCAGACCCTGAACCTGGAAACTGCCCCAAGCCCATTGATTCTTGGCATTTGCGCAATAGGCGCTCTGCATCGGCTCGAGAGAAAAGTCGCGGCGTCACTCCATCTCACAGCCGAGCGGGCCTTGACGAGTATTGACTTTGATAGGCTACAAACTTCCCCGACGCTGTTACAGGACTGGGCTAGGCCCCGGGACTCGCCATCCGCGGACCCGGCGTCACTCTCATTGGCACAAGCACGCTTGATACTCGTGTTCTTTGCTGCTTTTAGTGGTGAGCCGCAGTTCATCCGCCAAGCGCTCGTGGGTTGTGGCCATCTCTCGGCAGTGAGTACTAAGTATTGCTCTGTGTTTCAGTGCTTACGGAGAACAGGACTTTCGCCTGAGAATGTCAGCCGTAAGACCTGGTTCTACTGACTTGAGCCTCTCCCAATGGCGGCCTTGGGTGGAGCATGAGTCGACAAAGCGGTAGGATCACCCCTGTGTGCTGGGAAAGGTAGCTGACATTATGAAGCCTGATGTGCAGCTGCATGGTTCTCGGAAACCTTCTTCTCATCACGTATGGAATAAGCCCAGGATTCACAGTGCTGGAAGAAACCAATATCGAGATGCCCGCTGAAGATGCCCTATGGGAAGCCGCAACAGCTTCCGATTGGGAGCTGCTTATACAGAGCAAACGACCGTCTTCGCCCATCGGCATCCACGAGGCCGCCGCCTCGCTCTTTGGTACCAATGCGCAAGACACAAGACCAGACACCTATGGGGCATGGTCTCCATTTGCGGCATCTGTCGTGATGCATCACATAGCAATTGCTATTTGGTATCTCGCTGATGGACAACAAGCTGTCTACGGAATAAGTGAAAATTGGCGAGAATGCCATCACTCTGATGCCGCACGGATAGAGATGGCTCTTTCAAAGTGCAGGGACCTGCTAACCGAATCACGCACTGGAAATGACGGCACTTGGAATGAGGCTGATGGTCCATTACTGTTCAACGCTTTTGCCGTTTTGCGAGTTTCGTACGGGCGAGCTTTTATCAACGTTCGGTCTTTGGATCGATCTCTCCTCTTCAAAGAGACCAGTCAGGATATGCTCGCTATCCTGCAACGCTACTTTGAAGCCCCTCAAGAGCGAGATCAGTTCATGACCATGGCGGTGGGTCGTGCCTTGGAAGGAGTCGCTATTCCTATTCGAGCAGGGATGCTGCTCATGCAAAAGACGGCGGCATTTAAATGGAGTGTTGAACACGCCTTGGCTGGCTGGGATGCTGGTATGTCCCAGAAATCCCATGAAGATGCAGTTGCACTTACAATTTTCAGCTCTGCTTGTAACAAAGTGGGTGCATACAGTTGAGAGCATGCAAATCTCGGATGCACCGATAGCTCCTGAAGAAAAACAGGTTCTCGAAAATGTTTGCCATCTTTTGAGTCAGATTGATATCGAGTGCTCTCGACATCGTTCACTGGCAGCGGAGCTCGCCCGTGTCTGGGCAGGGATTTACGATGACACCTGGGTCTGGGGAAGTATGCGTTGGATAATTCAAGACTAAGGATAAATGGCTGACAATAATAGTTGCACCACGAATTGGCTGGGTTCTCCGCGAGCTTGCCAAGATGTACGAAGGGGGGGCCTCTAGTGCAGCAGCATAAGACACTCAGCGATAGGAGCTGACATGAAAGATGCTGCTAGGATAGTATACTTATTGTTTGAAGACTCTAGACAAGTTACATGTAGCAGATATTAGACCGACATCGGTGCTAGGTTTCTATGAGCCCGTGTCACTGTATGAGCCTAGACATCCTGTAGGGAAGGAATCCGGCGGATGTTAAGAAACATAGAAATGGTATCTCAATATGACCATGACTCTCACGTGACCACTCTTAGGGAGGCTAAGGACTAGAAGACTATCAATAAAAAAAGACAGAGTCTTAGCGGCCATATCGTATCAATCTTTCATAAAATAATCTTAAGTTTAATCCTGCTATGGCATAAGGTTAGATTACCTCCTAATTCCCAAGTCTTCTGATCAAAGCTACCCAAGGAGTGTAGAGTCCGCCTACTCCAACCATCCCACCTGCCCCTCATTATCGTAATGAGTTTAGTGCGGGGGAAGCCAATTGCCGTTTTTGAAATAAGGAGTGGAACTGCCAAGTCGACTTCCGGCTGAGAGCCGTTGTAACTGCACCAATCTGGTTCATGCCCGATTGTATTACACAGCAGTGACCACGTCGCAGGCACTCGGATGACGGTTTACCCACTCCATGGCCGACATACCCGGTCTAAGGACCCTGTTTTTGAAGGTCATAGTCTCAGCTGCCTCATAAGAGAATTTCCGAACTGGCCATCTTGCTTCTTCCTCGCTCTCTGTTATCTTGTGGTGTTCACTATCGCGTGAAGTCTTGATGCCAACATGCCTTCACCATGGATGAATTGGGTCAATTCACTGGAGTCACAACAGCTGGGTCTAACCCTCATACTCATCCTCGTTTCTCTTTTCATTATGTACCAGTTGATACCAGGGCGTCATGATCACCTCCCTTATATCAACCGCCCCGCAAAGTGGGATTTCTTTGGCCAGAAGACCAAACAACATTTTGTCTTCAATGCCCGAAAATTGATGGCAAATGCACGTCAAGTCTTCAAAGGCAAGCCCTACAGAATGTTTACCGATCTTGGAGCCCTCATTGTCATTCCGTCGGAACACATCGATGACATTCGTAACGAGCCAGCCCTGAGCTTTCTCCAATTCTTTGTCGACAATTTCCATCCAAACATTCCTGGATTCGAGGGCTTTGCCTTTGATGGCCGAAAGGATGAATTGCTTCAGCGCACTATCAACAAGAAACTCACTAAACTACTGAGTAGGTCTTATCATCAAAGAACAAGCATCATTGCTAAAGGACGCAGACCAGATTACGGCCCCGCTATCCCTGGAGGCAGGTTTTGCCACTGATCACATACTTGGGACATCAAGCGGTAGGATCCCCTCTCTAGAAACCGAGATCATTGCTGAACAGGAAGAATGGAGAGATATCTCCCTCAAGGAGACAATGCTTGACTTTATCGCTCGATTGTCTTCACGCGTTTTCCTTGGCGAGGAACTTTGCCGCAATTCGGAGTGGCTCGAGATCACGAAATCATACAGTACAAACACATTCTTGGCTGGAGATCTGCTCAGACAATACACTAGTTGGCTTCGACCCATCGCGTGCTATTTTATACCGCAATGTCGGTTGCTAAGAAAGCAAGTTGCAGATGCACGTCGCGTTCTAGCACCAGTCCTCAAAAAGCGCCAACGGGATCGAGAGATGGCCTTGGCCAAAGGCGAGCCTGAGCCTTCATACAACGACACGATCCAATGGGCGGTCGAAGAGAGCCAAGGCAGTCCTTTCGACCCTGTAGGAGCCCAACTAGGATTTTCTGTTGTGGCTATCAACCTTGCGACAGAAACGATGCTGCGGCTAATCGAAAGACCCCAGTTGGTCGAGGATGTCCGTAAAGAGATTATAGAAGTTCTTTTAGCAGAGGGATGGACCAAGTCAGCGTTGTTCAACATGAAGCTGCTGGACAGTGTTGTCAAAGAAGCACAGAGACTAAAGCCTTTGACATCTGGTAAGACGCCAAGTCATTTATGCGTACTTCCACTGCTAACAACTACTAGCAACAATGAATCGCAAGGCTACAAGTCGCGTCACGCTGCCCGGAGGACTGGTACTCGAGAAAGGCGATCGCTGCATGGTAGATCTCGGCTCGATGATGGATCCCAGCGTTTACCCAGAGCCAGAGGTCTTCGACGGGTACAGGTTCCTTCGCATGCGTGCAGATCCCAAGATAGATCATAAAGCTCATCTTGTGAGCACGTCGGCAACACATCTTGGTTTCGGCCACGGACCCCACGCATGCCCTGGGAGGTTTTTTGCTTCCAACGAAGTCAAGCTACTTTTGTGTCATTTACTGCATAAGTATGACTGGACGCTTGAGCCTGGATATGTGCACAAAGTGGAAGAGTTTGGTCTTGCCCTTTCTTCAGACGGTGAGGCAAAGGTATCGTTCCGGAGGCGGCAGAACGTAAAGGTTGATATTGATGTGATTTTAAAGCACAATTATGGCGGCTGAAACATAGCCTGATACTAGTCTGTGTTATGAAGTCCGTTCTTCATGGCTTTTAAAGAAGCAGGTTTGTTTCGAGGCTTGGGGTGGCCTTGACGACCCAGCCACGGAGAATAAGAAAAAAGGGGCAACTTCAAAGCGAAAAATCCCATCAGACCCAATGTCGTATATGAGCTAGAATCCAGCCACTTAAAATTGCTTCCAACATGAAGGTCTGGACAAATTGGTGATGTAAAACTTGTGCTAGCTAGCTACGGCCACCTAACAGTCTCAAACGTCGTGACGCCAGGCAACCTTGATAAAATCTTCAATGTCTTGAAGATACTCCACAGGCCTCTCCAAAGCCGCGAAATGCCCACCCTACAACAGATGTCAGTCAAATATGCATCAAGAAAATGGACCCTGTGAGTTCTTACCCTCTCAAGCTGTCGATAGAAGACCAGATTTCCCTTCTTCTCGGCAACTTTTCTCGGAACGGGGACAAGCTCCCGCATGAACCAAGAGTAACCAAATGGCTTTTGAAAGGGCGGAAACTGATACTGATGGCCGTTGACAAAAGTCCCACGGTACGTATAAATGCATCTCGGCATCGTTTCGGTGTACCAGTAGAGCGAAACGGTTGTCAAAATATCGTCGATGCTGATTTCTTCGTCGGGCCACTCGATCATTTTCTCGCCAATCCTGCACAGAAGGTTATTAGAATTGTCTGTAAGAGCTGTAAACTCGGAGCTCACCACGCCAGAAGGGCCAGAGGGCTGGAAGAAACCAATGCTCCAAGCGTAGCCGGCCTTGTACTTTGCATCATGGCGGCCCCTGTTGTAGGAGTGAGGAGCCGCTGTTCTGCACGCTCAATGGCCGCCTTTTCCACGGTAGTAAGAGATGGGTCGTCGGCGCTCATCTGGTCAAGACTCGGCACCAGGTTAACTATGAGCTGTTAGAATCGATGAACCTGGATATAATCAACAGCTGTGCGTACGATGGACTGCTGCGACTGAGTCATACGTCGTAGCGAGAATCGAAGCAATCAAACATCCGACGTCTCCTCCCTGCACGACGTACTGGCTAAAGCCGAGAGCGGTAATTGCACTGTTAATGACACGTGCCGCATCGTCGCTATTCCAGGCTTCGGTCTTGCTTGGGCCCGAGCTGAGTGTGTACCCCGGCAAGGAGGGGACAATGACGTGATAAGGCAACGAACTAGAATTATACTTCTTCTGCAGAAGTTCTAGTATAGGAAGAAATTCGAGGAAGCTGCCCGGCCAACCGTGAAGCAAGACTATAGGGATAGCATTCTATTTCTGCGAGAAAAGCCCGATGAAGTGAAGATTGATATCTCCCTTGGCATCTTCGACGTTTATCTTGTAATTAGGGAATGAGTTGATCCTGTTTTCCTGGGCACGCCAATCGAACTGATTAAGCCAATAGTCTTTAGCTGAGGCGAGCCACTTGTGGGGGATACCGTAGCGCCCATCTTGGTGCTCATTCTCCCAGGTTGAGGGCCCTAGTCGGGACAGCTCTAGAAGCTCACGGAGTTGAGAGCAATCCTTGCCCGGGATGCGGAGAGTGAAAGGCTGGGCGGCTTCAGGAATTATATAAGACATTTTCAAGGGTTAAAAGACAATAGAATGATAAAACTGGGAGGCTGTGCTGCTAGTCGGAAACGGTGATAAAAAACACAAGCTAACCACTGAAGCTAACGGGGCGGATGAGGTTAACGATTAGTAGTCGTTATCAAGCTGGTGCACTTACGAACATATATACCAAGCATTTCGTCTCAAGACGTTACTCTAAACAACTGCCGACGGATCCGGTCGATTGTTTCCTGTCCTGGACGGAACGGGGCCGTGTGGAAGCCCCACACGTAAATCCAAGCAACAACCCGAACTATGAGTCAAGCAACATATGTGAGTCATCAAACCGCCCGCTGACCAAGACACTACTATATCAATGTGCGCATTCGGGTTCCCAGTAGGGTCCGAGATCAGTCAATACGGGCCTCGAACTATGGTGCTTTGCTTGAAGCACAAGATTAACAAAGAGATCGGGTAAGGCACAGCCTCTAGCTGAAGGCTCTGACGAGGTTGTGGGTAGAGGTCCGCGCCAGGGATCGTCCCCCTCGCTTTATCAACGCAGCCCGCAATACGGCACAAAGATACGTAGGCCACACCGCCAGTGGTCTACTGCTACTTCTGGGGCCCTTCTATATTCAACGTGGCCACGGTGTTCTCGATCGTCCTCTAGCTAGAGGTTTGAATTATTTGGGGTTTTCTCTTAGCTACCTAGTTTTCAAACCTAGCAGTCTTCCGGCCCTCCGAGACGGTTCACCACTCCACCATCGAGGCTCTCCTTTTCCCTCTTCCTGTCATAGCTGAACTCCCCAACAAGCAAACTGTAGGTAGCCCAATATGCCGGATCCAAAACCAAGATGCGCTACAGAATGCATCATCTCAATGATCTGCGTACATAGCCTCACCAACCGCAATGCGAGCTGAAAGTCTACCGGATGAAACAAGGCTGACCAGCACCCAAGGAGTAGTCCAAATTAGGAAAGATCAGAGGTCCAGTCACCAATAATCGACATCGGAGCACAACTGCCACCAGGGGGCGCGGTTTCCAGCTATCTTGGGTAGGTAAGCTGACGTTTTGTGGAGGAATTCTAGTGGAGCTGAAGCCTTATCCCCACAGTTTCAGGAACCTCAGAAACTGTTCTCTCACCCCATGATTTCCACACGCGTGGATGCATGAGTCTAAATTGTATCAATTGCGGGTTATCATGCCGCTTATGGGTGATAGATGCTTGTTGTAGAAGGGATCTCCAGGACGATTGCACGAAAAGAACATGGCTTTCCTCATGGTGAACTGTCATAGGGTCATGCTTTAGTTAAGAGCGTGGAATAAGTCCCAATTCAGTAAACCTGTCGCTGGGAGGTCTACGCGTTAAGGCTCGATCTTTGCAGCGCATCACCTTAATAAGGGCTATCTTCAAGGCAACGTCTAAGACCTCTCAAAGTATAAATAACTAACAAATCTTGCGCAAACGTCTAGTCTCTCTTAATATTCAACCCATCAGGTTTTACACAGGAGACATTCTACAAGCAATACTTCTACTACCGTAATCTCTTTGAAAATGAAGTTTACTACCCTTTCTTTGGCCTTCTTCATGGCTTTCGGCGCCAATGCAGCACCCACGGAGACTGCAGATGGCCTTCAGCCTCGCGCCGAATGCACCGAGCCGTGGCACGATGGCCATGGCCCAGTCAACTGCAACGAAATTAGTGTTGTGTTTGGGTCAGGAGAGTTTACACTCCATCGTAGGTTTTGCCTTAGCTATGAATATCATCAACCCATCACTGACCCGTATCGAAATAGCAAACAGAGTCCGCATCCGAACCGGGCAGGGTGCCAACATTGACGACTACCTTGACTGTGCCAAAGGCACGGCGGGTTTCACATCTTTTGGCCACGAGTCCTTCCAGTACACGCTGGAGATCCAAGCTGGAAATACGTGCATCCATGGCCAGCTCCCCAACTACGCTTACGATAATCTGATCATCAAGTATGGTGATCAGGATTTCAATGTCCAGCGATCTACCGCCTGCAGCAAGGTATTCGCCGCTGATAGAGGTCGACGCTGTCTGATCAAGAAGATTGAGTAACTGCTGGGGCCTCGACATGGTACTGTAGTGTAGATTGATGTTTGTTTGCAGGCGAACTGATCTCTTATCGTGGAGGGGGCTTGGGGGTACACGACGAAAATCATGGAGGCCTGTTTCAACAACGGAGCCCATGTGGTTTGTTTAGGAGTTTTACTTCATTCATATTTAGATTCAAATTGAATGCGTTGTCATACCTTATAATCCCAAGGGCAGGAAACAACATCCCGTAGAGGAGCCATCAGGCTATGAAGCCTGTTTATGACAGGACAATGTGAACTTCGGCTTTGATGAACATTAAGAAATTGCTTCTCGGCCCAGCCCTAACGCCACCATTCAGGATGAACGGGTCTCTTGCCTACTTCGCCTTGTAATTCACTAGTGCTTTATGAATGCAATCCCAAGCATGCTCCTTTGCAGCTTTCGAAATATTCCCCTCAGAGGGCACCTCAAACCTGACCCAGAGTAACTTGGGAGGGATCCAGAAGTAGCCAAGTGTTGGTCTCGCTATTTCCTCAAGAAGGGCAGCCATGCAGTGATGGTCTTTCAACATTGCAACTGCGTCAATATTCTCACTGCGAAGCTTCCGTCTGAAGCTGCGGCACGATTGCTGTCGGACAAAGGTCAAAATCAGCACCGCCATCGCTGTAGCTATTGGTGTTGCGTATGAGTTTCCTGCAGCTTGTTCAAACCGATCTGTGATACTTGGTTGAGGCACCTTGGGGTAGGGAAACTTGTGCGTAATGATGTTTTCGCCAGCAACGAGGAAGTTGGGTATGTCAGGAACCGTGGGTGCAGTGAACTCGCTCGGATATGTTCCTCCTGACTTGCATGAGTGGATTCCAATGGCTGTTGCGAAGTCTGCAGCTGGCCAGTCATCGTCAGCGTAGAGGGAAGAGTTCGACATGGCCGCAAAAATGAGAATTCCAGCTTCTTTTGCTCGCGTGGCAACATCTCTTAGACGACGGTTTGGTCTGTCAAAGCCGAGCGACAAGTTGACAATGTCAACTTGTTGGTCTATAGCCCATTCCAATGCCTGTTGATCAGTACCCTGTCTTAACGAAGTCGAGAGACGCCTTGTACTTACTTTCGCCACGCTGTCAGAAGTTGGCACCGGAGTTCCCAAGCGCGAGGCCTTCTTGCCATCACATACTCGGGCAATGTATAGGTCTGCGGTCGGAGCAAGCCGTAAGATGATTCCAGCTACGCGTGTGCCGTGGCCATCGAGGTCCTGGATGTTACTCTCATCTGTTTGGACTTTAGTAGCCAAGTTGAGTCTGCCCTTTATTCTCTCGGACTGGCTAGTCTCGCTTCCAGCAAGCCTCGCTGTCAAGTTGCCATTGCTGTCCTTGTAAAAGGATTCCACTCTCGGCGCCCTTAAGTCACGGTTTTTCAAGTTTAAGCCCGTGTCCAGCACTGCGACTTTGATCTGGTAGTCCTTTCTGTCAGTCTGGAGCCAGTCCTTCCAGGTCGTGATCAAAAGACCGAAAGTTCTTCGTTCTACAAAGTCTGAGCTGCACAAAACAATAAGGGTTACATGTAAGCCTTGAACTTCTGTTCCTGAGTGGAGATGCATACTTGATGGTTGATAGGTGGCCGTCGTGGCCGTCTTGTTCGCTTACTTCATCGGAAGAGTCGTTCTCGTCACTCTCTTGTAGTTGGTAATCTTTGGGTACACGGCGTCCGTTTCTTCCTGTTCTGGGTATTGGAGAAATGTCCTGTGTGGGTTTCCTCGGGTCGTATTGCTCGCGGTTTTGCCTCAAGTGGGTATCTATCAGAGTCACAACATTCTGATGCCCACCTCTAACCGCCAACATGCGGGCCGTGCTGCCACGACGAGTCCGGGCAAGTGCCGGTGATCCCTTTTCTAGGAGTAACTGGGCGATTGATTCGTGCCCTCGCTGAGCCGCCAGGTGTAGAGGCGTGCAAGCCCGGCCTAAAGTACACTGGTTGATTTCGGCGCCTCGCTTAAGCAGAAGTTGAACAATGGTAAAATGGCCCTTCCACGACGCATGATGTAACAACTGCCAACCATCATCATCACTGATGTCGACTAGTGTTGCATCAATGTCGAGGAGGTATTCGACTATTCGACCCTGTCCCCGTTGTGTTGCCCATACAGCCCCTGCGTCGAGATGGATCTTGCCTGACTCATCCAAAAAGTCCCCCATCTGGAACTCCAAGATCCGAGAACGTATCCCATGGCTATAAAGGTTATCGTTCTGGCGTAACTCACCGTGCCTGAGCCCCCGAAAGTCCCTTAGAATAACCGCATTGGATTGTTGATTCGCCTCAATCGCCACGTCCAACGGTGTTTTGCTATTGCAATTGGTCGTGTTTACCGCTGCCCCCCTAAGAAGAAGCAGGTGAAGTGGCCCGCAGGCTTCCAGGGCCGCTGCTTTATGAAGAGGAGTATCTCGGTCCCAGCGCTCATTGGAGGCCTGATTGACCTCGGCTCCCCATTCGATCAGTCGCGAAATGATTGTCACCATGCCCCAGCTTGTTGCGAGCATCAGAGCCGATGCGTTTCGGTTCTTGGTTGGGGCGTTGACGGCCGCTCCCGCTTCCAGGAGCAGAATAACTATCGTTTCATTGCCACATCTGACGGCAGTATGGAGAGGTGTCCATCCTTCGTCGTTGGAATGGTTTACGGATTCAGGGATCCGGTGGAGGATGGTCTGCACCTGTTGAATGTTGCCATCTTCAATTCCCTTGTGGAGAGCCGCCCCATCTCGAGCCGTAGCCATGTTTTTGGTAAACTGTTTTCTGTGAATTCATAACCACTCGCTGACCATGCTCAAAAGAATGCACCTGGAGTCCAAGGCAAATAAAAGAACATGGGTGGCCAGAGTTGTGTAATGGGCCCAAGACGTATCAATGAGTCGCCATTCTCAATTAGATACAGGTGTCTTTTTTTATAAAGTGTGGAGGAACATCCTGTCTTTTCGTACCCAGCTCAATGCCGACGTCATCATCTAGCAACCTTTACGCCGTGTCCTTAGTAGGCAGGCAGCCTGCCTTGATCAGCGCTGCAGGTAAATGAGACATGTGAATGGCTTGCGTATCCTTGTAAGCTGTGCTGCTGAAATGCCAGTGAGAAGTACTTTCCATGCCCAAGACATAGTTACACATTACATAATTTCCATCGTAATGCATTAGTTCTGTGCAAATAGGAGCCCTATTGGCACTTACGTCAGACGATGATCTCATTCCGCATTTCAGCTCACGTCGATCTTCTAGCAAGGATTACTTATCTTTCCAATCCTTAAAGGCCTTGCTATCTTCTCCGAACTACCTCTTATCCAAAACATCTTTTTTTTTTCAATTAACTACAGAAACAGAACGCGGCAAGTGGCCTTATTTTTATGCATCATCCCGTCCTTGAGAAAAGTCGCGCGAATTACAACTTCTTAGAACAATGCCACGAAAACCAGGAAAACCAGCAGGTTCTATGAAATGGCATGTTCTTCGCTATCCGGAGCGACCTGGAACATTTGTCGAGCTTGGGGCTATCCTCAAAGATCCGTATGAGGTAGAGGATGCGCTGACCCAAGATGATGGCGTCACCTCCCCTCCTCTTAATGATATAAAAGACGTTTCTGAAGCCACCACTATGGCCATAAAGTCGAACTTGGCCACTCAAACCCATGGCCACCTACGAGCTCTGATTCCCACCTCCCTTCCCGTTGATGTTGGGGGATCTATGGGCGCTGGCGCCGAAAGAGATATTGAGAGCACAGTCAGGGCTTGCAACGTGCGGGCAAAGGTGTTCAGACCATCGGAGGAATACATGAATGGCGTTTTGAGGAATACGGGGGTCGTCAAACATTTGCGTGAATCCGGGTTTGGCGGACACACATTGTATGTTATTGTTGGTATTGCTACGGCACAGAATCTCGTGGTAAGTGAGGCAACAAACCGGGGACGACATGCTGAAGGGGAGTTACATGCTGCCGTTCCTACCATGGCTGAGGCTGGTGCCGGCCTGGCTAGCGGTAAGAGCTTCGCCAAAGCAGTAGACTTTACCATCGATCATGACGTTGTCTTTGCCTACAGGGTCAAGGAGTTTCACTGGTCGAGAATCCGCAGGAAACTCAAGGAGCGAGAACACATAACTGAGGGTGCAATGTTCGGCACAGAAGAAAACGAAAGTGGTGAAGGGACTGTTCCGAGCAAGGAGGACTATGATTTCGAATTTGAGGAGTTTCCTGATGACAACGACAGTAACGGTGAGGACGATGTTTCGGTATCAGGTTCTGAGTCTTCAAGTGATAATGTTCACGATGAATTGGACTTTTGGGTTTAAGCTCATGATTAGTCGTTGTAATAATGGCTTGGGATTTGCTTTAAACATGATAAGAAAACTGCGATTTTACTCTGACAAAGCATGGTAATATGGTAAATAATGTTGCTCGCCGTGTCAACTGATTTTATCCGTATTTCTATATTCAAGAACTATGATATCTCCGTCTCCTAGAATGAGGATTCTGCAGAAATACAAAAACCATTCTTACCTGGTGAAGATTTCGAGTACAAAAATCAGGTAACATGAAAACCTAACACAACAGCACTGATGCTTGCTATTTGTTCTATATACTTGCAGTAGTACCTGGTACTCAAACTACTTGCAAAGCAAACACAACCACGATAGCTCCAGTGTAGGTACTTGGACCATGCAATCCTCTCACATCCAGTGCCCCAACCTTTCACATCTCAAGCCACTATCATCCTTTCTGGGCCCATCTTTCCACACCCTCCCTAACCAGCCGGTTGCCCATGTTTCCTTCAGCAGCCGCAATTAAGCTCCGAGGGTCGAGTCTGCGGCGGCGGCTGAAAGGTGCCCAGCCCTCCCGGACCCGGGTTTCGAATAAAGCAGCAGCCCATGATCTCGTCACGGCTCGGACAGTCTGCCTCTCCGTTGGGCAGATCAGTCAGGCTGCAGCAAATACCATCATGGCAGACGGCGTTGTCACCGCACCCAGCATCAAGGGCACATTCATTGAAGGTTGGAACTTGTTCGTCAGTCCATTGTGACTGGCAATTGAAGTTGTTGAACGTGTAGGTGCAGTATTTGTCAACGTTGCACTGCGAGTCCGGATCAATAGCGCAGTCGAGGTGAACCATGTTTTGTGCCATGGTAGCGCCCATCATGAAAACGCCAGCAAAGAGACTTGAGATGTGCATTTTGTGTATGGGAACAAGGAAATGATAGAGTTGAGAGATGTGTGCGTCGAGGAATGCGATGGAGTGCTCAGAGGTGATTTTGAAGCAAAACTTACAGAGGATAGCAGCTATTTAATAGTTTCTCGAGTTTCGTTGGAAGACGCTAACGCGGTATCATGAGTTCCGTGTCGTGTTGCAGGATTCTATACAGTCGGCAATTCTTGCCATGCAGTTTCGGCCGACGTTCTGTTATTCCCTGCGGAAAGTGAGAGATCGCCGGGCCTTTTGTAAGCTGAAGCCAAGGTTATTCCACGGCAGTTGGGTCTTACGTGTGATTGAGATGTGTAGATCCAACCTCAGCTCATCAGAATTTCCCGACTTAGTTGCCAAGCCGTAGATCATCTCTCTATTGGACGATAGCTGAACCTGCTACAAAGCCTCACTGGTTTTACTTTGTTACCAAGCCTCCGGACCCTCGGCGGCATTAACCGCCTATCAGAAAAGATGACATCATCGTCTAAGGGTAGATAGAAGTCGACCAGAAGGAGCAGATTTTAGTTTGGCGAACGTGCCGTGTAATGATGTGCCCCCCACTCAATGGCCAATCTTCATACTGCTTCTTTATCGATAACGCACTCAGTCTGACGCGAGGGCCAGTTTCCTTCTTCCCAACCGAGTAGGAGTAATGTAGGTTTACTCGAGAGCCGGTGGTATCGCAGCTTCGATGTATAGTAGCGGTAGTTGTTATGCCAGTCCATAGATGGTTATGCACATAACCAGCCGTCTCTCTGTACTTTAAATGTCTCCTTAAAGCCCACAATACGATATATGCTTTGCAATTCTGGCTGTGTGTAATTATGCAGCCTTGGAATTCTTATGATCAATAACAGTATTCTATAGTGTCACGGCTTCGTGGCTGGCCTCCCTGGGCGTGACAAGAGAAGTCTAGACTATAACAATATCCTCTTCGGTATAAATATTCGCCTCTTTAGACTCCCGAACTCTGACCATTATGTAAAGCAAAGGTTAGTAAAGCCATTTTCGCTAGTTTTTAACTTATTATTCTGAAGACATATGGCCTTAAGGCCAGCAGCTGGTCCTGTTTTAGTCTGCGCTTTTATTTGTAATACTGGTATAGCTTGGCAAGTATAATTAGCTGTTTATTACTTTACCAATCGTAAACTATTTCTAAGAGAAGGTACAGCATGTAGATTATGATGCGAGATTAGAGGAAGGCTAATAGTGGATGGCAGAATCGCCAGCTTGGTGGGTTGCTAGTTGGGCAGTATTATACCCACACTATCTTTCAGGTCACGCGGTACAAGCTCTGAGATTGCATTGACTAATGAGCAAAGACTGTTACAAAAATGATAGATGTACTACCAGCATATACAAAAGACTAAGAATGATAGAAGAAGAAATATGCATAACGACTGTTAAACCCCCCTTACGCGAGTCCCTCTCCCGTCCAGCCGATTTGCGTAGTGCCGTAATTCTTGGTCAACGGCTGGACCGTCACCCGGTGACAACCACTCTGGAGAGGCACTCCCTCAAACCTCTCGCGCAACCACTGAAACATGTGCGGCTGCGACGCTTGGAATGAGGGGTCGTGACCTAGTCTCGGATACTGAATGTATGAAATAGTTGGCTGTGGTAGAAGCTGACAGGCCCTATCGACAACGCCGTTCAGGTTCGTATTAGTGACGGGATCTGCCTCTCCAGCCAGCACAAGCATGGGTGCAGCTAACTGGCGAATGGCCGAGCCAGCCCAGGTGCTCTGCCACTCGACCAAGCGTGGATTCTGGAGGAAATCGGTGCTCTTGAATATCTGCTTGGTGGACAGATGACCGAAGAGGGCGGTGGCTGTTACAAAGCAGCCCTGGTTCATGAGTGGCAACCTCGCCAGCGCAAGGTCGGTCAGATAGTCTTCAGCCTTGATGTCGTTGGGAAATGCCTCCATGAAAGTTTGGAAAACGAACATCGGGTATGGGTTTGCCTCAGACCCAAGAGACCCTGGTACTTGCTCGGTGAGATTGACCATGGCAGGGGCTGCTGCAACAGCGCCCAAGAATTCTCCTGCTGCATCTCGCATCTTGGTCTGGTTCGCCATGGCCAGCCGTTCATTGACCCGCCAAGCCGTCATTCCACCTTCACTATGCCCGGCGACAACCCATTCCTTAGACAAGTGCGGCCCAATAGAAGACGACCGAGCCGCAATAAGAGCATAGGCCACATCTGCAGCATGCAGATTCCCGGACATGTACCTGAGACCGTGCGGGCGAGAAGCGCCCAAGCCGGCATAGTCAGGCCCAATAACAGCGTAGCCATGCGACGCCATGGCCAATGGGCCTTCCCACTCATAGTAGAGGCCCTTGTTATTAGAGGGCGCACAGTTGGGAATGTTACCGGCCGTACCATGGGTGAAGACAATAGTGTTAAGAGGCCTTGTTGTATTCGTGCCGCCGGCTATGGTCACCTGGGAGTAGGGCAACAAAGCGTAGGCACTGGCCGGCACTGGGGTGCCGTCGTGATCCTCGCTCACGTATAAAAAGCGGGACAGGGAGAGTCCAGCAGGAATTGTCCAGTTGGTGCTTAGTTGGGCGTCTGGGACGTTTTGCCAACGGAGAAGTGTACCCGGCGCCTTGGACGAGAGGTCCTCTGGAGCCTTGTAGAACGGGTCCAAGGTGACGTTTTGGGAGACCCATTGGGAAGCCTCAGAAGACCGCGCTTCTTCGAACTCCTTACGGCAGGCTGCATCACAGAACTTGCTGGGGATGTTGGCTGCAGCCAGAGGTGTCGCTACAAGGGCAACTAGCGAGAGTATTGGGAGATGCATGGTGAATGATTAAACTGGCCTGGTCCAACAGGATCCATGAGACCAGCCTTAAATATTGTTTCCATCATGCTGGTTGATATGGGCCTTGTCGTATACGTAACCTCCATAACGTCCGCAGCCGTTGCAAATTGCAATGTATTGACCTTTTGAGGATTAGACGATGGATAGGACGGCTTGCTGAGTACTGTAAGTTCCTTATCCACAAGGTCGCCGATCAGCAAGCAACCTTCCTAAAGAAGCAGCAAACACCGCCCCCGCAATTTGGGTCGTACCGAACTAGCCAATAACGGTTCTATTCAATGTTTCGGCGGAACGTTCGGTAGTTAGTTCTTAGTGGCTATGCACGGTGGCATGCTCTGTGCGGCTCCGTCTACAGCAATTGATAGGTGACTTCGTAATGGAAAACGCCTGGAGCATCAACAACCGAGGCTATGCACCTAGTCTGTACGTCAAACGTAAAGCGAGAGAGGGGCAATAGGAGTGACATAGCTATCAGAAGCCTTTCTGGGATCTCTTAGCATAAATGCGTCGTCTTATAATATCTACTGTTTGTAAATCATTTCTTGTAAGTTTCTACAGCTTTTGTCTCCCCAGCTTAAATAGTCTGTATCTAGTCATATACTTATCAACTCTTTTGCGTACAGTGAGGCTGTTGTGAAAGAATACGGTATTTTTGACGTTTGCTTGCAATTAGAAACTCGGGAGTCTAAATGGGCGTTTAGCAGTAAAGCAGAGGTTAGTAAAAGCATTTTCGCCTATACTTGACTAATGGTCTGCAGTGCTTTCTCACTTTCAAGCTTGCAGGAATCCTCAATTGTACGTACCGTGCCAGCGGCTGGTCCCGTTTTAGTCTCCGCTTTTACCCGTGATACGTCATAGCACGGCAAGCAAATTAGCTATGAAGGTGAATTCTAAGCACGTGACTTCACAGCCTGGTGATATCTACCCAGGTACCTAGGACTATGTTGGGCAAATTAGGCATCAGTCGATCCTTTATCTAACGAAGTAAGGAACGGACTTTGCACGAGAATGATTAAAATTTACAAAAAATGGACCGCCTAAAGCGATATCTTCGACCCACCCGAGCATTCTCTCAAACGCTCACCCAAGACGCATCTCCCGCAAGGTCGGCCACAGAGCATCCACAAGGGCTCGACGTCATCATTGAAGGATCCGACCCCATCATCGAGTCAGTAGCGTTACATCAGTCGGACTCTTCACTTACTAACTATCGACTAGTATCGTTGCTATCCATGGCCTGAACGGCCACCGAGCTAAGACATGGACCGCAAAAAATGGAGTTCACTGGCTCCGTGATCTCCTCCCCGATGATACTCCTAGAGCTCGTATCCTATGCTGGGGATATGATGCGAAGACACATTCTGCTTCCGGTACAAGCACCTTGTACCTATACAATCATGCCCTGGATCTGGTTTCTGGTTTGAGTAGGAAGCGGAAGTTGACCAATGTGAGGACCAACGTGATGGCATCAACGGAAGCTTGCTGACGAGCATGTAGTCATCGCAACGACCAATCATTTTCATAGCGCACAGTCTCGGAGGCATCATTCTGAAAAGCGTTGGTTAATAATAGTCACCAAGAGCCCTAATGAGTTTAGCTGACAAGTCTAGGCTTTGATCCACTCCGACGCAGCCCGTCAAAATGCTTTTGAGCACCGATCCATCAAGCTCTCGACACATGGTATCATATTTATGGGCACGCCCCATCGAGGTGGAAATGGCGTTCAGCTAGGACGCATCCTCACCAACCTCGCCTCTTTGTTCATGGAGGCGGACGACCGCATCCTGAAGAACCTAGCAAAAGACTCAGAATGGCTACAGCAACAGTTGGGGCAGTATAGCCTAATCAGTAGCGACTTTGTGACAAAGTTTGCCTACGAGGAGTACCCAACACCAACTCCTCTAGGCAAAAGTATCCTGGTTTGTCCATCTTGATGTTTTTGATTGAAAGGCTTATGACTGAATTGTGCAAGGTTGTGCCTCGAGAATCAGCAGTTGTGCCAGGACAAGCCAGCGCAGAGTCGATTGTCATTCACACAAACCACAAAAACATGGTCAAGTTTGATTCAAATCAGGATACAGGATACATCACCATCTCGGAACACTTGACAATTATGCTTGATGGCGCGGAAGAAAACATACGATCCCGATGGCAGTCAGAATCCAGAGCCAACGATGGCGAGTGCCCCTCTCAGAACTACATAATCCTGATAGCTAATTACTTGGCACGCGGATAGCACGAGGAAACCGTACCAACTTCTCCCTCAATTTCAGTCTGTCAGATGTTATTAAGGTGAATCACTTTGTCGCAAGGGAGGAGGAGCTTGCCCAAATGCACAAGATTCTAACAGCATCCCCCTATTATGATCCATCGGATCATAATAAGTCCGATCCCATGTTAGCTAGAGCAGCTATAGGTCTATCATAGCTACCCTTATAAAGTCAGACCTTCCCCTAGTCCTATATATTAGTTCTTTATCCTTTAATCTATATATTTTTACTTATATCTCACTCCTGCTTAAGAAAGTAAATCTAGTCATTTGCGCAAAGCTGCTTTAAAGCTACGTATTATTTCTTGTATCCAGATCATGTGTTCTAAGTGCTGTTCTTAAAACTCATCGCTGTGGGATATAGAAATGCCATAGCTACTAGTAAAGGTGCGGGATCGCTTCCTACCGAGACCGGGATGAAGCTCCGTGGCGACTGCGGCGGAACGGGTTTCGGAGCCGTTTAGTTGTTGTGATCCGGCCCGAAGGTGGCATGGCCGGGTCCCTTCCAGAGACGCTGTCCGGCCCGAGACACCCGATTGAACATGTTTTGCCGATATTATTTATCCAACGTTGATTTATGAATGTTTGATATCATCCATCTAGATATTGTTACTATCACACTGCACTCATCGTAGATCCTTGCACCTGCGAACCATGGCCGCTGTTCATTATCCGGAGCCTGCAAATGCAGGAGGGGTACGCAGATATCATTCCGTCCTTTAGGTAGAACATTCTAATCCTCTCGATGTAGTATTCTTATGCTCCCGGCTCTCAAGAGAGAAAGTTCTTGATAGCTGCCCTGGAGGAGAT
>JAAGWO010001102.1:0-33970 GCA_013266205.1 Fusarium decemcellulare | reverse complement strand
CCCCAGGGGCGAGTGGATCTTTTTCATGGTGCTGGTGGAGCTGCCGGGACGCTTGGTATCACGACCCTGATAGAGTTTTGTCTTGTGAAAGCCCAAATCTACGCCAAGACCACTTATCTCAGGGTCAGCAACATTGTAACATTCTATATAGGCACCCTCTGCCCTCTTATAGGGAGGCACTGGCGTTAAGCTGCTCTATACCAATATTTCATCCAGTTACGCAACTAAACTAGCAAGAGACGACAAGGAGCAGAGCCTGGTTGCAGCTGGAAGGTCTCAGCCCATGCTTAATATTGGTGTCAAGGGGTGGGGAACAAGCGACAAGGAGTAGTTCTTTTCCAAATTCTAGAACGTGTATGATCAGCCTTGGTACCAGTGTCTAAGGGGAAAGTACTCGGCTACGACATTGCCAACCATGCCCACCCGTGCTGGGCGCCCTGGAAAAGTGGAGGAACCCGGGACGGTGGGGGGCGTCGTGGCTGAGCACGTGGCCGATTGGAGGGCTGTACGGCACCTCACGCTGCTCGCTACCATGTCCCGAGACATTGGCCATCATCGCCAAGCCAAGTGGAGATGTAGATCCAATTAACCAGTTGCTTGTCGGTTGTGCCGGCACTTCTCGAATGCCCACTGGCTGCGACCATGCAAGGAGAGCTGGCAGCAGAGTAGTAGAATATTCATTCTAGAGCATCCACGCCCTTGGCATTTTCCATCCTATTGATAGAATGAACATGGTGAATAATTATCTAGCATTCACATCACCGTATTGGCTAGGCACTGTTACCATGTCCTGTTTCACACTTAAAAACCGCTGCCCTGCTCTGTGAACTGGCGGCAGTATCATTCTAGGAACTCTAATCGGGTCGACCAAGAAGAAAAACCATCTAACATACACCATCATACCGACTATCTCTATTTCATACTACACTGCTCAATCATTTAACCCCCATGTTTCAAAGTTGACGCTGATAACCCGGTGTGGTGGTCTAGATCGGTCGCAAATTCGTCTCCAGCCTTTGGATCACCACCAGCGCCACAGCACAACCCTGGTGCTCAAATTTTCTTATCAGGTGGGTTGGATGGCGGAGTCCTCTTCAAGGTGATGGGGATTTGCTCAGAGCTATCGCCCGAAGCATTCCATCCCAGGGAGAAGACACCGTCGTTGCCTGAAGGGACACCATACCACAGAGATGATAGCTCACCGTCCTCGTCAACCATGACAAAACTCCCGTAGAAGACAAAGCTAGTGACCAAGTTGCTGCTGTCTGCAGTTCCGTTGACAAGTGTAACGTTGTGCGAGGATGACGACGGTCCGGGGACGGCGAAGGTGTAGTTCGACCAGGTGGGCTTTTGTCCGCTGGCATCACCAGTCGTATTAGGTGACCCAGACCAAGTGTCGTCCCCAGGAGTGACTAGGTCTCTATCAGTGCTATGCGTCTTCGAGAATGGAAGGGAATTAGTAAAACTGACGGATAACTGGCGCAGCCTCGGGGTCGTCTACATGGCTAAAGTTACCCAAGTAGATTTCGCCTTGAGAGTTTGATCAATTAGAATGCGAAGCAGGTAAAGGCAACCCCAGATGATGTCACTTACTACCCGAGGAAAACATAGGCAGGCCACCAATCCCGGAGCCATAGGCATACAGGGCGAAGGGGCTGTCATCGGTCGCTGCATATGACTGGGTCATGAAGCTCGAAAAGCCGAGTGCGACAAGGCCAAAGGTGCGCATGGTTGCAGAGGGAATGGTAGGCTTGGTGGGTTCTCGATGAGATAGATCTGTAGAGTACGCAGCCCAGGTGGTTTCATAAAACGGCAGTGCAACAGCAGCTTGTTGAAGGGGGTTACAGAGTGATATAATGAGAGTGGATTACAAGACTAGACGGCCTCCCGTGGGGACGCGTAATTTTGGACCAACCATTCTAATCTGTAACTGCAGTTAGGCATTTTTTGTAGGCGCTTGCGCGGACTTGTTCGCGGCCTTTACCAACCGCATTCGTCCCTCTCCGGATGCAACGCTAGAGTTAATGCGAGGCCAAATAAGTGCTGAAACCCAACCAGATGCTAGTCGTCGGCATTTATTAGGATCTTGCAAGATCTGTAGATGGGGAAATTGCTCCGCCCTAACCCCTGAAGGCGACCGCGTAAGTTCCGTGCCCATGCGCCGGGATGTGGGCGGCCCAGCGCCAAGGTGGTAGCACGATCGCCCAGACGGCCTCACTTGAGGAATAGCCGCCGGCACAGACCAGGCGGATAAAGCCTCCGTTACGCATGTTCGGCAGCTGAGCTGACGACTACCTCGAGTGGCTGTGGCAGTAGGCCTCATTATCGTGATACGAAATCGTTGCTGCAGCTGATTGACCTGCAGATCCGAATACCACCCAGGGAAAAAGTCTTTGAATGCGCTCTCTCCTTATAAACCGTCGGCCTTGGCTTTCCAGACGACAATAAGAGCCAGTCGGTCATTCGCTCTATTTCACAATCCTGACAATTCCAACACTTGACTCTTCGTTCAGGACACACTCGCTCTGTCCTTGACCAGACATCATGTTTTTCCATTCTCTTTTGGCTGGCTGCCTTGTCCTTCAGCCAGCATTTGCCGGCAGTTTTTTGCATCAGCTGGACACCCGCGCCACCTGCAGTGGAAATACGGCAACCACTCGGTCCGAATGGTGTGACTACTCCATCGACACTGACTACACCTCCGAGGCCATCGACACCGGAGTTACGAGAGAGTACTGGCTGGAGCTGACCGATGTCACTGTCGCCCCAGATGGCGTCTCTCGCTCGGCAATGGCCGTGAACGGCACCATTCCCGGACCAACACTCTTTGCTGATTGGGGTGACACCGTCGTTGTTCATGTCACAAACTCGCTTACCACCTCTCTGAACGGTACTAGCATGCATTGGCATGGAATCAGGCAAAACTACACCAACCAATATGACGGTGTCTCGTCCATCACACAGTGCCCCCTTGCCGTTGGCGAGTCGGTGACTTACACCTGGAAGGCCACCCAGTACGGATCTACCTGGTATCACTCCCACTGGGCGCTTCAGGCCTGGCAAGGCATTTTTGGTGGCATCATCATCAACGGTCCTGCTACGGCTAATTATGATGAAGATCTGGGCATGGTGTTTTTGAACGATTGGGATCACCAAACAGTTGATGAACTATACAGTTCAGCCGAGACCAACGGTCCGCCCACGCTCGACAACGGCCTCATCAACGGAACCAACGTGTACGGTGATGATGACAGCTCGTCTCAAACCGGCACGCGTTTCAATGTTTCGTTCGAATCGGGCACATCCTACCGTATGAGGCTGGTGAACGGTGCCGTTGACACACACTGGAAATTTTCCATCGACAACCATACCCTGACGGTCATCGCGGCCGATCTCGTACCCATCGAGCCCTACGAGACCACGGTCCTGGATTTGGCCATGGGTATGTGCCACTGTGATCTTATAGTTCCGCTTACTAATTATACTAGGCCAACGATACGACGTAATTGTGACTGCCGATCAGGCGGACGTTGCGGACAACTTCTGGATGCGGGCTATCCCCCAGTCAGCATGCTCCGACAACGACTCTACCGACAACATCAAGGGCATTGTCTACTACGGAGACAGCCCAAGCACGCCTTCCACAACCGCCTACGACTACACTGATGGCTGCGATGACGAGACGGATAACATCGTGCCCTACATTTCCAAGACGGTTGACGACGCCAGCTGGACCGACCTGGAAACTGCCTCAGTTGGCAAGAACACGGCCGGTTTGTTCAAGTGGATGCTCAACAGCACCAGCATGCTTGTCGACTGGGCGGACCCTACTCTCGCGCAGGTCCTCAATGGGACGACCGACTACGAGACTGACGATGCCGTGATTGAGCTTAGCGAGGCCAGCCAGTGGGTTTACTTTGTCATCGAGACTACGTTGGCGGTTCCTCACCCCATCCACCTGCACGGCCACGACTTCTTTATTCTCGCCCAGGGAACTGGCACTTACTCGTCTTCTGTCACTCTCAACACCGACAACCCTCCCCGTCGTGACACAGCCATGCTTCCAGGATCAGGTTACCTGGTCATGGCGTGGGAGACTGACAACCCTGGTGTGTGGCTATGCCACTGTCATATTGGTAAGACAACTCACAATGCCCTTGGATATTTCTTTATTCACGTGTCTACTTAGGATGGCATACTTCGGAAGGCTTTGCGCTGCAGTTCATTGAGCGCGCCAGTGAGATCGAAGGCATATCCGACTCGTCCTATGTCTCGGACGTCTGTGATGGCTGGAGTTCATTCGAGGAGGAGAACTCGATCGAGCAAGAAGACTCTGGTGTATAGTATCATAGTCTTGGGGAAACATGTCAATTGCGGCCGGAGCTACAAGGTCGAACGTATTGTGAAAGTCACGGCGAAATCTAGAGGATGGTCAAAGGCATGGCAGAAACCGGTAGAAATTTCAACTTGAGGAAATGTAAACTAAACCTAGATCAAATCATCGTTAAGAGTTTTACCAAGTCTCCCAATTTCTTGCAACTAGATAAGCTCGCCTTGCTGCCTTTGCATTTTGTCACAGGCGCTCAATGTCAGTAACTCGAGCACCATGAAGGGGCAGACAAGGCAACTGCTGCTTATTTTCTCTACTGGTTTCATACCATTGACATATCAAATACACAAGTTTTACGCATCCAAGAGGGGTTTAATCTTCGCCATCAATTTCAGTAGCAGCTTGACTTAGCAACCACAACAGAGTGTCTTGGCACAAGCAGTTTACTTACTACCGTTGATTTTGGTCGATTAAATAGAAATTTGGCTCCACATTTAGGCTACTACCACTAAGCTACTCTGGTTTATGCTCCTGCCCCCTCCGCCGGCAATTAGCGAAGGCACTCGCCAGATATCCTAACAAGATGAATGACAGTCGTCGTTGATACTCTTTTCTCTTTCTTTTTTAACTATATGATCCCCCACATGCTCAATCAGCAGCAGGGGGGGGATCAGGTATCCAATGCCTGTGGGCCATGATGCACGGACAATCCCTTAACAGGGATGAAGCCAAGCAGCTCTGCCGAGACATCCATTGTTGTGGGTACTTGCAGCCCACCGGCAGGATCCACCATCAGTACCCGCTGTAGCCAGCCTTAGATGATAAGGGGTAGTTCAGGCGCGTCGGTAGCAACCTAGCAGGATCGTCATCAACACAATCAACTCTCTTTTCAGACATGATCCTGGGGAAGATCGCGTAGTTTATAGAGACTGTACAGGCGACTAAGCGGCGAACCGATGTCTCTTGCGACCTGCAGTACATCCTCAGCGGCAACGTCGTGTGGACCCTTGGGGCTCCTCGTCACAATCCCAGGACCACATTCAATGCCCGCCAGACAGACTAAATGGCCAATGGAGTTCCTCGATTGGCAGAGAAGGAAACCAAGCAGCCAGTCACGGCAGCTGCCCCGTCCAGCTACAGGTTCGCGGCACTTATCGCGGACCTCTCGGCTCTGATTCGTGTCGCTGGTGTTGGTGCTGCTCGGGATGTGGTGGCCGAGATCCAGTGGCGCGGAATAAGTAAGCTAGCGTTGTCTCGGAGGACTACCCACCCATACACACTATTGAAAATAACAAAGCCTTTGCATCATTACTTGTCACATAAGCCCGACATTTAGTCTGCATCATGTGTAGTCAGTTTTATCTTCGCTCTTCTGGGAGCCGCCCATGTAGCCACCGCCACAGTCAATTTTTGGGCCAATAGCCTACAATAAGTTCACACTAAGCCCGTTTATTGTCAGCCGATGCGCAAGCCCCCGGGTCGGGCCGCGGCGGAAGGCGTTCAGTAGCGTTGACGCCACTCCGAGCTTCTTCTTTCGTAGTTTTGGGGGGCACTTGTTAGATGAACGAACAAGAAAGCTTTTGATTAACCAACAACAGAGACATCACTTGGCATGTTCTCGAACGAGGCACACATTCCCGAGCCATGGCGTCATGGATGGATTATGTACTACCCCGGCTGGACGCTAAACATGGTCTAAAAAGACGCTTGTCACAGAGACAAACGAGTGTCCCTCGGGTCAATTACCTCTGCTCGCTAGCGTCCAGGAACCTGTAAATTCGCGCTGGCAACTATAGAAATTCATAACCCTCTTTGCCGTAGATACTTGACCCAGACGAAAATGAGGTAGTCTCCAACATGCAGGCTTGCTGTGCATATCATAGGTGCCGTCATTGGGTCGAAGCACGTCGCCTCCAGAGCTATCCTCCGCGTATCATTATCATCTCATCCATAGCCTTCGTCGGTACGGCATGTTTGCTGATCTGAAACCCAAACATCCTTGACGGCATACACGAGCGGAACATTCGGCGGCGGGATAAATAAGATCGATTATTGAGATGAGAGGGTAAGCCTGTCCGCTTTCATCACGATATCGTAGTGGCAGATCTCTTATCCGCCTTGTTAACCATCCCTCAATGTTACCCAACCATTACTCCCCGTTCTCGTGGGCTATTGCCTTGTTTGATTCCCTCCTATGGGTCTCTTGTTTCTTAGGTATTGCCTCTTATTATTACCTTCTGCAGTGGTTATCGTCGTCGTGGGGCGGGTCCTGTTAATCCTGCGAGTCTCATATCCAGGGCCGGAGGTGCTCGTCCACACCCCCAGCGGTCATGGCCGTTTCGGCTCTTGGTATTTCAATCTGCTCATTCGTCCGGGGAAGGCTTACGACCCCAAACTACGTAGAGGGGCTCATACGAGTGGATCCTAGTATCTTGGATGTCTCGTCGAACGTCAACCAATGACATCTATGAATTCATAAGCGCATTTCTCGATTCAGCCATGATGAAGCTTACCTGTATCTCCTCCTCGGTCCATCCAAGGACCCTGCTAAACAGCCCGAGAGTAAACCCGCTCAGACCCTCGAGCAGATTCCACTCCCACAGCCTCCCAATCTCTTTCCAGTATGGATCTGCCGGCCACCCATTAGTCGGCAGCTTGTATACCCGCTCCTCCACATCTATGAAGCCGACCTCTTGGTACCACTCCTTCAGCTTATGCGCTACCGACAGCGGCCTGTCAACCTGCTCGCTGGCCAAGTTGAGATTCATCGCCCACTGCGCGAGTGGTCCGTTTGGGTCTAGCGACCCGTCATCCGAGTACCACGCCGCCATTAGATCGAGGCTCTCAAACCAGCCCCCCGGCTCCAAGTTGTCAAACGCCTGCTGCACCACGTCGTTCTTGAAGTTGGAGAAGCTACCCGTTGTGCAACGCGTATGAATGTAGTCAAACTTTTCGGTGCAATCCCAAGGCTCAGACCTAGACGGTGGCGGCAGGGTTAGTGCTGGCTATCAAAGGCGTCAGGGTGGGTATGACGCACGCATCTTGGACAAAGAAGCAGACATTGGGTGGAATGGTTTGTGGCTGAATTGGTGACAAGTCTATGCCTTCAACGTATGCTGCTGGATATTCATCTCCCATCTGAACAGCCCAGTCTCCAGTCCCAGTCGCTACATCAAGCACTCGTTTTGGGGGGTTCTCCCTGGAAAAGGGGGCCAGGTGCAGGCTCCCGTCCAACAACTTGGATATGATGCCATTCTGAAACTCTAAGCGATCCTGCTCAGATACATCGTTTGGAAAGGCATATGCTGCAGTCATTGTGAGTGAGTATACAGTTCGACGATGGCCAGAGCAGCTAAGCCTTACATCCTTCCTTGTATCTGTGGTATGTCCGACCAAATTCTTGGGGATAATCCTCAACGCTGGTTTCTAGGGTCACGGAGTCTCTGTCATCCTGGTTTAGCTTCCTTGCTACGTTTCTGGACCTTGGTGGGCCAAACCTGTCTTCTCCGTGAGGCTAACGAAGGATAAGTGTCAGCAAACTGCGTACCCATCTTCAGGGAAGTGGACATACATCGGCAGCCGAGTAGTCGACGACAGGATTCCTCGAATCGATTATCGACTCAAAAGTAAATTCAAAGTCTCCCGGCTGAGAAGGGTTTTGGTTTGTTTCTTGCGAGTTGGATGCTGCAGCGGCCGGCACAAGCGCAAAGTTGCGCAGCCTTGCTCTCGCTCGCCGCCGGAAACTCGGTATTTTGCCCTTGTGCCAGACCATGAGAGGATAGGTTTGAGGGTTGCAAAGTAAAGCCCTCACAGGATGATGGGCAATATTAAGGGGATAATCGATGGTGAAATGATACGCTAGTGGTGAGAAGATGGTACGACTTTGCAAAGGGGTTGAGCCAAAGACAAGGGTGAAAAGCCAATTTGGCGACGATTGAGAAATTGGAGCCGACCCGACGAGGGCATCACGGGCCGGCAACGCGGCGACGAAAGGGCAAACAAGCGTAGAAGCTAGGACCAGGCTTTGCCAGAAATAGCCAGTCAGCGAGCAGTGACAGGCAGAGTACGGGTTTGAGGTGTGCTAAAAGTGCTGGCTGGGTTGTCCCGACGGAGTGGTTTAGGTAGCCAAGACGGGCGGGAATGGAGAAAACTATGGAATTCCGGGGATTTTGGAGCAGCGAAAGGGCGAACCGGCGTCACTTGCCCCGTCCAAGACTAAGGAAGGGCTAAAAGGAGATATTAGGCTCGGTACGGAGTAGGACACAGGGAACTCTAGACTAGTGCCCAATCCTTCGGCCCAAGGCGCCCCCACCCCCACTAGTGGACGAGAGTTTCGAGAACACCCAGGGACAGGGCGGTGAAACCCAAGAGATTGGTCATGCAAACGGTTCGGCTGTGCTCTGAAGATCTTGGCTGAGGGCAGCCAATCGCAAATAGAAATAGAGCCATGGCAAATTCCGCAGTGGGGAACCTGAAAACCTTATTGGAGGTCTCTGTTTCGTTAACACCATCACCTTCACTGGGCCTCGAAAGTGGAAAACTGCAGATATTGATATCCCAGGGCTTTGCTATTAGTAAAGCCTGACCTCTCTCTGCTGATCGATCTGCTCTTCTACGGCCTCGCCCGTCATGATGCCGTAGACGAAGCATTCCCCGGCAAATGTGAATTCCTCGTCGGGCCCCCTGCTAGCTTGTTCCTCTTTAGCTCGTGGGTTTAAGATGACAGGGACTCTGCTTCCACCAAGGAGCCAAACCTCCTGGCCTGCCCGAACATTGCGCGGACCGAAACCAAAACGCCCAGAGTCGGTGATGAAAAGGACCTGCGGGCGCACGATTTGTTGTGTCCAGTCGTCCAAGTTGTCGCCGTGGTCTGGATTATGCGGAACCAGCTTGCCGGTAACAAGCCCAAGAAAGGCGCTCATCCAGTTTTCCGGGAGCTGACCAGGGTATAGACCCTGGAATCGCGTGATTGCTTTACCCCATCTCTCTCCGCCAGAGCGAAATAGAGCCCCGGCGCTCCCCTCATCAGACGCGCCGTCCCGATCCTCAACCACGCAAACCCGGCCGACTCGCATTCCGTGGAGGCAGAGCACCCGGTCGTCCTCCACCTTCAGCCCGTCCCCCACGCCGTACAACCCGCGGTCCGCCGTGTATCCAAGGTCGTGCCACACGCGGCGATGGTCCCAGAAGTTGGATGCGCTACGCCTCTCGCCGTCTTGCACGCCTTCCCAGTCCACGGCCCACGATGCAAGCCCTGGAATGTCTGAGATCTCACCCCCTCTCCCGATCAACGGTTGCAGATCGCCCGATATGCGGATAAGATCAGCCATGACCCGCTGGTACAAAGCCGTCACGTCGATGCCATAGTCACAAGCCGTTACTGTGGGAAGCGAGACGTCACTTCGGAAACCCAACACACCGTACACCTTGTCTCGCGGGTCTGTTGCTCGCCGGTATCTCCAACGCCAGAGCACGTCAAACAAAGACTCATTGCGGGTTATCTCAAGCCCTCGCATCGCACTCTGGAGGTCGATAATACTCCCGTTGCCCCAGAACTCCCATGGAACCTCGGGTCCAGGCCTTCCATCAAAGAATCTGTTAGCGGCACCTTGCACCAGCTTCCACGGTATTTCGCATGGACCCCAGTAGACTGTCGCATCGTGCGGGAGGATTGCTTCTTGGACTGTCCATATGCGGCCCCACCAGGTCGAGTTGATGAAAGCTTTAAGGGCCTTGGCCGCAGCATCTCTTCTCGAGTCGTCGTCAAAGCAAGCTGGCCTCTTTTGAGCGTCGGCGATTCAACGCAGCGTGTCGACGGCGTCCTGGGCGGCTTGGTGACCAACCTCAGCCAACGACCCCAGCCAGATGGCACATTGTGTGCATTGGGTATAAATGCGGTGCATCATGCTGACCTGCTGAGTCTTTTCTCCGTCATCGGCCTGATTGATGCACAAGGCGTCGATCCAGAGATAGCGTGGCTCCTCCGTAAGCCGTAGCCGCTCAAAGGCGTCAGCAAGGGTCTGCGTGACGTCGACTTCTCTGCCCTCAAGGTAGACTATTTGCTGTGAGGCCGCATTGACGTCGCCCCATGCGTATGAAAGAGCCTCGTAGGGGAATGACAAGTCATCTAGCGTCGCGACATGATACTTGCAACGAACCGGAGCACCAGCGCTTCCAGGCTCGATTTCCAAAAGTCGTATCTCGGCGTGCGATGGATCCAGGGTTCGCAGGGCTGACTCGTGCCCAGAGGCTTTGGTATGCATAGTGCAGTTGCTGGTTATCAAAAACGATGTTCAAAATGGATATGTTGACATCGTGACCGTAAAGAGAACTGGAGATCAGCGTGGGATTTATAAATGGCCAGTTATCCATCTGCGGCACAGGGCTGACACTGGGCCGCAGGCCTGCATAGCCTCGATTCAGCTAGCTGGGGCTGAGGATTATGGCTGTCATCAACTACCGGCCTATTATACCCTGTAGTGGCGCAGCGGTTAGAAGAATCCACCGGGGAGTGACTAGAACTCACAAGCTGTAAGATTCCAGGATAACGCATCACGGGTGAAAGTCATATGCATATTCTGTGAGCACCATTACCGTGCCCATTCTATAAATAGTCTCAGACTGCCGGCCCTGCATTAAGCTGAGAGCTTGGCGATGCTCAGCTTAGGGATCGACCTATGACTACCGAGTAATTTTACTTAGCATCACCAACCAACGGCGTGACCAGGCACGAGTTTGATATTATCTTGACGAGCCATGATTGAGAACCGGCCTCATCCACAACCGGCTTCCACTGTCATGATTAGTATTTGATATGCCTTATTTGCTCGGCTGTCTCTATGATACCATAACGAAGACTTCTGATGCAGTAAGTTAGCAGCGTCTAATTTACAATTCTTCTGAAAGATTGGAGAGAAATTCTATTTCAAAGGAGAGTTTTGGTGAGTGTAGTTAAAGATTGATGTCTGGAATGCATCGATGCCTTACTCCGCACTTGAGCTGATCTCCGATGTCGGCTGCATTGCCGTGTGTGGGGTCGCCATGTGGCTTGCTTACTGGGTCCGTGCGGATCGAATCGAGTTTAGCGGCGTCTCACGCGAAACATTTGTTCGAGTCTGCCTTTGCATCAGTTTGCTTCACGGGCTTGGGCCAGAATTGTCAACTTGCATCCCCACCATCTAATAACATCATACGATACCCGCCATGTCTCAGCCGAGTCTTTCAGGTCTGGCTCCAAGGGCCTGCGAGGCCTGTAGACAGAGAGACAACCTCCTCCGATGCTCCAGCTGCCGAGCCGTCTACTACTGCGGACAGGATCACCAGGCAGCAGACCGAAAAGCACACAAAAAGAAGTGCAATCTAATCAAGAGGGCTCGTATTCGCCTGGAAGAGCAGGAGCAGGAACTCCGCAACATGCCAGGCGACATGTTCATCCCCGAAAACGTTTTTGAGAACGGCGTCGGGCACTTCTGGGGCATCCACGAGACGCGCCCGTACATGCAGTCGCGCTACGAACTAGTAGACAAGTTGCTTCAGAATTTTGGCACGGCCGGCGGTCGTGTAGACGTAGTTCAGAGTGCCTTGGACCACCTCCTGGATATGTTGCGGCTCTGCCGTGGGGACAACATGGGTCTTCGGGAGTTGGTTCCGTTCTTGTTTATCCGCCTCGACCGGGATCAGGCTGCCTACGACTTTGTCAAGTGGTATGCCACCACTGGAGACGCGTCCGACTACGACTGGGGGGATATGGATCTGCCTTTTCTCGACGTCAAGGACGCCCATGTGCTCGAGGCGCCGCTGCCAAAATGGGCGGGGTCGGGATGGATTGATCTGAGTCACGCAGTAGCTGTGACCTTGATCAAGGTACGAATTCTACTCGATTTGCAGGCTGCTCAAAGCACTACAAGGGCCCTCCAAGGCACACTCCCGCCAGAGATTGTTCAGCTCATCCGCGATCAAGTTGTCGGCAGCATCGTCCGGTCGAACCCCAAACTTCTCAAAGGCAGCACTGAGAAGATTGGACGTGTTATTAGAAAAGCCAAGGACCATATCAAGGAGCTTTACGCATCTATCAACAGGTACAACCCTTATTTCTGGCGACTGATGCTCAGTAATCCAGTTGCTGCTGCTGCGACACGGCCTAACGCCTACTCGCCCAAGTCTAAGGAGGAGGCTTGTTTGATCATTGGGTACAGCCTAGACTCATGGTTGGAAACGCCTAGAGCGCTGGACCTGATGAAATCTTTGAGCATAGCGGCTTGATATCTGGCCGTGGGCGTATTGGTGTTGTAACGGATAACGCAACTAGGTTGATACTTGAGAGATTAGATTGATGATGGCGACTAGTGTATTCTGAACCGGCCTAATAAACTGTACCCTTAGAATTTGTTTAGTGGCTCATCGGGCTGGGGAAAGCTAAATCCGGAACATCTGTTGTGAGACACATTGCCTAACCGTGCTGAGCTGTGACAACCTATGCACGAGGGTTGTAGACTGGAGTTACGTCTGCTGTTTCTTTTTTCTATGTTTTGAGTTATAAACAGTTATAAGTTATGTGTAAATAGATTATCAAACCGAAACTCCGGGTACATCAGCTCGCTTTTCTTGTCGGGTCTTGTAGCCTAGCCAACTCCAGCATCAGCCGGTAGGTATAAATGGTCATATCAACGTCCCGAAATGCTCTTGAAAACCACTCCTTTCCACGTGTTGCTATCTCTTTTGCAGTTCTTTGTCCATCCTCGGTTGATGTCAGATGGAAGACAAGCTCAGGAAGCTCCTCCAGGCTTTGACTGACCGGCACATAGTGTACCCACGACATCAGACGCTCGTCATGCCATTCTCGGAATATGGTCTGTTTTAGTGGAGCTGAATTCGAGGCCAGGAGCTTATAGTATCGGCCACTGATGCCGTTACCATCCATGTCGAATACCAGCCTTGATCGAAGCCCTTCGTCCTTGTCCACCCAAGACCTCGTGTTGAAATATGTCCTCTGGTCCCTGCAGTATGGCTTATCACACTGAAAGATTCTAGTAAAGGCAACGTCGAACAGTCGACTGTTGAGGAAGCTCGATTTGACACGTTCGACCAGCCCTTTGTTTTCTCTCAGATAAGAATGCTGTTGGTGCCCCAGATTTTGCGCCAAGGCTACAAATCTCTGTCGCTGCTGATTTCTCCACTGATCGTCGAGGGCGAACCCGCCAGTTGTCGAGCCCGCCCAGTAAAGATTGTTTGTCTTGCGGTCCCATTCCGGGTCTCGTGCGTCGTCGTATTGGAATTCCTCCTCGATGTAGGCAGGACTCGGAAACAGGATGTCCCCCATGCTAGATGGTGCACCAGTTGACAGTATTGGCACCAACCCTTCCACAAGGCGAAAGGTTTTGGGGCTCATGAGAAAACCGTGCATATTGCGATACTCCTCGTGCTGACATAGGTCCATGGCGGAGAACTGGTTTTTGACAAAGGGTAAGTCAAAGGTCTCGGTGTAGTGTTCGGGATAAGCGTCACCAGTCTTTCGGTGGGATTCTGCACAAGACGCGGTAATTTTATCCCAAGTAGACTTTTTAGACATGTCAGTAAACCGAAACGGCTTTTGGTCAAGAGAGTCATGTGACAGCGGGATCACAACTCTCGGTTCGTCAAAGTGGTTGACGAGAAACTGAACGTCAGGAAGGACCCCCTTGAGATCTCCCAATAGTGTGTCAAACAGCAGGCTATAATGCCTGTCATAACTGCGGTGAGGATGCTCACATCGGGTCTTGGCTTCTTTTGCTGAAAAAGTGCAGAGCCAAACCTCGCTTTGTGGTGCCTTTCGCATTTTTCTCATCATGTCGCCGAATTCCTGGCCACTCATTTTCCAGAATGGAGAGACGGCGTCATATATAGTGTCGTATTCGTCAATGATAGGTGAGTGGTGCGATAGGGCAAACTCATACCAAGCCTCGAAGCCGGGCGGTGGTTCAATGCCATATCGTCGTCGGTATTCGTGGTGGGCGGCTGGGTAACTCGCAGATTGGTTTCGCAACAGGGCATCGAAGTCGGTTTTAGCGTGATGAGCTAGGGCTTCGACTGGATGTGTTCGGGAATTTCCAAAGCTCTTTGGTGCTACTAATTGTGCCCTTCTTATACTCAAGACATTGGAGACATAGGGAGCCAACGATAGGATGAAAAAGGCCCAAATGATTGCTCTACCCTTCGCTTGCTTTGGAACAAAGTGAATGGTTTGGCCCAGACTAGCGAGGGAGACCACAAGGTGGGTCAAAGTTTGCGCTTCTGAGGACTGAACAAAAGGGTTGCGAGTAGACGTGATGGCAAAGGTGCCGATAGTGGTGGCGATGCACCAGGAAGTATTTTGTGCCTAGGGAATGGGTGAGTATCCTCTAACAACATGGGGGGAAAGGTACGAACGGTTCGGATCATGAAAAACCAAGACAAAGCCTTGGCCAGACCGAGCAATAATGTGGGTACAATATCGCTTGAGAGAAAACCGAAAGCTGCAGTTTGCACGGTCAAGGCCACGAGTAAAAACACCACCACCTTGATCGAGAGGGGAATAATGGAGGCCTCGGCATCGACAAGAGGAAGGGGTTGCACTCCGTTGCTTGGCCTAGGCGTGAGCAACAGGTAAACAATAAGAAGGGAAACGACAGGGATGGCCGATAGCGCAGATCCCGGGAGATCTCGGTTGAACAAGGAGAGACAGGCAACGGCGGCGACCGAGGCGGCGCCCCAGATTGAGCTAATGAGGGTGGAAAATGGCCAACATTCGGATATTGTCGAGAGAGGGGACTCCCATCCAAGATATCTCTGGGCTATTAGGAAGAGGGGAGTCAAAACCGGCTGCACTGTCTTAGCCTGAGAGCACTTTCGTTACTCGACGTGAGCTCCTTACAAACAAAGTGACGATGCTACTTTCTGCTCTATACAGACAAGCTACCGCCACAGCGACGGCAAAGATCCACTGCGGTATTGAGGATACCTTGCGAATCTGGGCTTCGCTAAATGGAACGGAAGTCAGGGGCGTGGTGGAACGCGACCGGCCAAACTGTTTAAAGATGAATGGAAGCGCTATCCAGCAAATGATCTCGGACCAAATCTCTGGGCGCCGCGACGAGATCTGCTGGGTGAGATATGTGAAAAAAATGGCCGCGCTGGCTACTCCCACGGTTGGGTCGACGTCGTTGAAGAATGGCGTCCGCATCATCGGAACGGAAACGCCCGAATAGCAGGCGGCCCCATGAGAGAAACGTGAGAGAAATGATAAAAACAAGAGAAAATTGGGGGAATCGATCCCATGCAATGCGGAAATCCGCTCTCAATATCCAAGCGACGTGGCACAGCCTCAACAGGCGCGGTAGTCTCAGTTGGCGACTCGTGTCCGAGACGGTCTCACATGTCACCCCCTGCCGGTATTGGCATTGAGGAGCTGCCTAGTTAGGACATAAGATACAAGGCATGAAGTTTCTGGACCATGATGATTAGAAAAGAAAAGGAAAAGGAAAAGGAAGGATCAAAGAACAAATGCTTCTCTAGAAGAGACCAGGCACCACGTGTGCCCTGTCATCTCCTCGTCTCCACCATCAAGCCTCTCCCTTCCCCTCCCTCGTTTAGACCCGCTGTTTAGACTGCATCATAAGATTTCTCTCCAATCCGGGGGTCTGTCGATCTTGGGGCCGAGAGCCAATAAATAGCGTCCCACTTGCCCAGGCACCCCAAGCCAACGCCAACTGAAATTATTACGTGCCCGTCGATGGCATGCCGAGAGGCGGCTACGGCCTCGTGCTCTCTAGCACGATCAAGCGGAGTATCCGGTGAATGTCCAGACCCCGGTCAATTCAGGTGCCCAGGCTTGGCGTGTTCGCTTTCATTTCCTTTGCATTTCTTGCCCCTGAAGACAAAGGATCATGAACTCGGGTGGCACGGGGTGGTTAGCCTCACTCAAAAGGACAGCCATCCCTGCCCAATGCGTATCCCTCGACTGCAAAAGTGCTCTGCATCCTCTTTGCTTGTGTGCTGGGGCTGTGCTACGGCACACCTGTAAGCGCCAGAGGGCGGCGTCACATCAACCCTAATTGGGTAGGAGTGTGGCGGAGCATTTGCTAACTCATGACGTCGATCGACCGAAACGGTACTCCGTAGGCATTGATGAAATGCCGTATTACCTCACGAAATGCAGGAAAACATTCAATTGGACCTATCGTATGCGACAAGGCGATTGCAACGCATCTCTTTGCCTGTGCGAAGACGACCACGCGGTACCAGACCCACTGCTAGATCACTATCAGATGGTCTGCAGATCTTGGTGCATATTTGTTTGTGACATATGGCAATTTACGTGAGCGAATTGGGGTAATAGCTATGATTGGCGTAGATCCCTGTAAGTAACCGGTTGGTCGTCTTCGCACAGGCAAAGAGATCTTAAGTTGAGCACCTTACGAAATGCATCAACCTGCTATAGCTCGCCTTAAGACTGACCAGCAGGGATTAATGAGGCTCCGCCGGACCATCGGCTCTCCTGAAATCTGCGACCTGAGGCCCTCATATCAATCAATGACTGCTGAACTGTACCGTCAGGCTAAAAACTGCCTGAATGCATGGAATGCACTGCCTCTTTATTCCCTATAATCAGCACCTGCAGCTATTGTTCTTTTTCTTTTGCTGAGGGTGAATAGAAGCAGCCTCGCCTTGAAACAAAAGGAGAAATTCCAGGTCTTGCTCATCTGGTTTGCCCTACCCTAGATATTACCGGAAGTAGACTAGCGCCGCAACTAGCCTTTTTCTTTTTCTCCTTTTCAATTAGACTCGCAATCTTAACGCTAACATTCGGCTCGGCCCATCATCTAAACTTCGAGATGCAAGGTACCCAGTATAATCGGAACTCTCGGAAGTTTTTCTAATACCCCTCAACGATCTGATCGTCTTCCAAGTTGATGCTAAGAGTATCCCTGTTGCAAATATATAAGATGCCAATCAGTTTACTATCGTATTAGACTTTTCCTGTCGCAGGCAGAACCGTCAGCTTCCACACCGGGGAACACGTTTTACACAACAGCAGCATCTCAAAGATGCAAATAACGATCAAATCTTGGCTGGCACCTCATCAAGCCTTCATATCGGCACTTCGTCTCTTGTATCCATTATTCGTGCAGCTTGCGTGAAGAGGGTTTCCACGCGCAGCAGTGCAGGGCGGAGCAAAGCCACCGCCTCCTCATTGTCCGCCATGTCTCGACATCGCTTCAACCCCGAGTAGACTCTCTCGAGTAATTGGAACGTCTCTTGGACCTTGTCTGGTGTCGGAGCTACAAGGAACAGGAAAACCAAAAAGTTGCCGCATAGAACAAGTTGGGACCGTGCATCTGGAGATAACGTTAGCGCCTGTGCTTGCATAGCCCTATGACACAACTGGCAGGTACTTACGATCTCCCCAGAATGAGTTCAATGACCGGGCATCAATTCCGTCAAGGAAATCAACAAATGGGCTAAATTCCCGCAGAGCTTTATCGTAGTATCGCCGCAGGGCTGAATTCGGGTCGGTTTTGGCAGCCATGTGACTTGGCCACATAAGAGCACGAAGATGTAGTGTTTTGACGGCATAGTAGCCGAGGTGAAGGGGGGCTGCAACACCAAGTTAGACATGATGAAAGAAAAATGGAATGACCTTGGTTGGATTTACCATTGGTGGTGTAGTCTTGTGGATTATCCGATTGAATTATGTCAACGCAGCTAGCACGCAGCAGCACCCAGCTCTCAAGCTGTTTCTCGATTTCGAATAGTTTCGCCTCTCTTCCCTTTGTGTCTGCGATGGTCGTCTTGTATGCCTGATCAGAACTGAGAAGTGTTTTGTTAGAAAATGAAGCCAGATGCAGAGATGGGCCATGCCTACTAGAATGAGTCAAGCAGCTCTCGTAGGATTCGACTGAGTTTGACAAGTTCCACAAATCGAGCACTTGCTGTGACACTGGTCGAGACAAACGAGCGCTCAAGTAAGTTTTGAGGATCCTCATCAACGTCTTCATCTATGAGAATCTCTTCAATCTGCATTGGTGATGTTGTGAATGAGTCTTTGGCTATGTGAGGAGGGTTTCCGTGGTAAAGAGAGGTCCACACGTCGGTCATGTACGTAGCCCACCATAACTTTCGTCTCACATTCTTCTCCAGCGGGGCAATATTCCACAGCCTGGGGTCGCGATGAAGACCCAGCATCTGCGCTATAGCCGTCGCTTCTGAAGCCACTATCCACGTCCTCGGCGTCTCCATGGTGAAATTGTCTCCTGGTCGTTCGTGAATAAGGAGAAGTGCTGCCTGAAGTGTCCATTTGTTGGGCGCGTGCGTCTCTGTGTGTAGTGCCCAGTGAGCCCTCTGGAATAGAGTGTATGAGCTCGGTGGCGTGAGGCCAGCGCATTGAGGGTCACGCTTCCAAGAACCCACACCTAAAGCGTATATTACACCGCGTAGAGATGCCGGCACGGATAGGGCATCGTTGCAGTAAGCGCGGAGGAAGTGACCCTTGGACACGACGTAGGTCATGGGATGAACGTATCTGAAAAAGAGCGCTACTAGGCGCGGGCCATGCTCTCCCACCAGCTGTTCAATAGAATCAGATATCTCCCGCCTAGCAGCTTGATCTGGTTCGGGGAGACCATCAAGGACCATGTTGAAATGAATCGGCGGCTCGCCGCATCCTGCATCCCCCGGAAACACCTGAATGACGCTGTTGTCTATTTCATTACGCTCACTGACGATAATTGAACGTAAAGAAGCGAGCAGGTTGGTGTCTTGCTCGCCCGAGAGACCAATGGAATGAGCCGTGCGTTGTTCGCCTTCCAGCCACGACAGTCGTGGTGTCCCCGTGTTGTTGCTCACGTTGCGAGCAGCGACGGATGAGGAGGGTGAGTAGGACTGCGGAAGGAGTCCGAGGTGGTCGCTTTCATGATGGATAGAGACAGAGACGGGGGATATTGATGGGATCGGCATTGGCGGATTGGCGTGCACTGGTGCAGGCGGAGACGAAGTACGGCTCCGCCTTGGAAGCGGTACCGCTTCGGCGGTGCTCTGTGCTTCGTTGACTGAGTCGCCAAGGGTCTCAAGTGATCCCGTTTCCTCGGATGAATGGCCACCGTGGGAGCTCCTCTCCACTACCTCGGTCGGGATGAGGTTGTCCTGGTCATGTGACTCATATCTGCGTTTCCGGCGGGGAGGAATTCTTGAGCTGGATTTGCAAGGGAGGTTTCTAGACTTGCAAAAGAGACCTAAGTCGATGAGATTGATGACCGATTGAAACATGCATTGTGACGCGTCTTCACTCACATGGCGGGGTAGTTTCAATGATGCAAGCCGTCTTGCGTCCCCGACACGTATCGCAGGGTCTGCTCTTCCTGCTTCGCCATGTCCTTGATCCTCCGAATTCGGATCGAATCCTGAATGCCGGTCGTCCAAGGTAGGTAGACGACTCGACGTCCTCGGATAATGGAGATGCCATCAGGGTCAGTGGCAGACGAAGCCAAATGTGGAATCTCTGGGCGCAGAGGAGGCTGTGTCTCGGTTGTCCCGCTGTATTGACTGTGTATGACGGAAGACAAAGATGACTTGGGTGAGCGTCGATTGGCAGACGATGCCGACGACGTTGCCTCTGCTTGCAGTGCCGTGCATGCGTCCCGAACTCTCGATACTTGGCGTGGTGGAGGTTCTGATGGAAGCTGATGAGGTAATTAGGGGGTCTAGTGCAGTTTATGGTAAAGGGGCCAATCAGTGGCGACGATAAGAACCCCCATTGTTGGCGAGTGCGGGGACCCCATCATGGACGCCAAGCGTTACTGTAAAGGAAATAGACCCATTTTGCCAATGGGCGATTCATCAAACGCATTGCAATAGGGGGCGATAAGGGAGTCAGGTTTGATTTGGCCAGAGTCATAGTTAATAGTTTCAAGTCGATGCAAGATGATTGCGAAAAACTATAACTGATGGCCAATACCTGTTTGATCACAGCCAATGTCCAATACTTGGTTGTAAGCGATTGAACGCGCCACTGAACAGCGTGACCAATCACGACAAGCTATTGCTCAGCAGACTACTCAAAGTACAACACCCTAGAGATCCTGACAAAGGTCTACTGTATGCACGAGCCTAAAGAGACCGATCTAACTTTCACCTGTATTCAATTCTTGATTTACTCTGGAGCTGGAGATTTCGCAAGCTACTTAGATCTTATGTGTGTGCCCTTCGGTGTTTTATGCCACTGTCCCCTGAACATGGTGGCGAGAATTGACGGGTTATCGTTTGCAGAAACAACCTCGGCATGGAAAGTCCGTTCTTGAAGAGAACTTTGATCACGACCTTAGTGCCATGGTTCATCAGCGCCACGTCCACCTCGAGTGGGCCATATATGTGACCAGCCTGCGAAGCCATTGTATGACCTGTTCACAGTGCTGGAGACACTGTATCATACACTGTATTAGACACAGTCTGCTCCTGGACCAGGCTGGCCTTTTTGGGAGGAACAACACTGTCAGCACGTCATCCCGTGACGATGCACTAGGCGCGTATCATCTTCTCAACCATCTTGTCAGAGCGGATTTTTAAACCTAAAAGAGTAGTCAGTCAGCGGATTCGAGAAGCCAGACTGCAATGCGACCTCCATGTCATCGAAGACAGTCAATGAGTTAATGTAACTGGAACTACTGCCGCACAATGAGGTGGTAGCACCTCAGACATACCCGATCACTGGACCTTGAGAGTCTGGGGCTACCGGGCTGCTGTATGAATTAGAGGACATTGCGATTTCTCGCCCATCCGGGCTGCCTGCGGATGGTAAAAAGGTGGTAGACTGGTATGAAACCGCAGTGTGTCTTTGATAATTGTAAAATCGTCTGATGCCTATGTTGGAGATGCTTTCTATAATACAATATTTTTCATGATATACATGTTTATTTTTGACAAGACTGATGCATAGCATTCGGTGATTGATCGATTGTTTGGCAAACTGTTGCAAAGCGTTCAAAGACGTGGCTTGAGCAAATATCGTTTCCATCTGAACCACATGGGTCAATCCGATATGATGCAGTCTTGGGTTTGTGAAGATGCTGCTGTTGTGTAAAACCATATTTTTAATATGGAGGCTCTCCTCTGCCTGTGGTAAGAGAAACTTAAGTATGTACAATAATCACATGGATTATTATCATGTTTCACGTGTGACCTATCTAGCGCTGACATGAATTGAGGTAGGGTGGCAGAAATATTAGCGTTTCGTGCAAAGCTTAAAGTTGAATGTGACTATTATTACGTCGATGCTCTTATTAACCACAATGAGACTTTCTTGACCCGAACGGAGTTCTGTGGCCAGGGAAAAACGGGATCTGGCGAGGAAAATCGAGTAAGGTCGATGGATTTTGGGACAGAGTGCGGAGGTGAAATTTTAAGCTACCTGTTTAGAACCTATAATAACATTGTCGTAATAGAGGGGTAGCATATGGCTTGTTAGTAGAAACCTTCATGTTTCTCACATACAGCGAAACAAACTCGGGAAGCCTGCTTGTAGCTCAACAAGTAGAAATTGCAGCACACCGGACTGTGGGAGAAATCAAGCAATCTGCTTCGTGGCCTCCGCCCATCCCAAGTGAGAGCATGGGCGAATCTTTAAAACGTGGCTTCTTGTTGCGCCATGTCGCTGCAGAGGAGATCAGGCAGAATCATTAAAGTCCTGAGGCTGTGGGGTGTCAATCGAGCAGCATGGTCAATGCGCATGGAATTCTGTGCAGATCATTGGACCAAATACCCAATCATCGTACAGGAACCAATGGTGCAGATCGCTTCGCTACCAATTCTGATGCCTGGGGTTTGCATGTCCGCCTTGTGAGACACAGCCCCAATCGACTCCCTGCAGCGGCCCCCAATGCGGCGAATAGGCCAGCGCCTGATTCGTGGCCGGTCGCCCAGTCAGGAAATGCCCGCAGTGCAGGCAGCTGGATGGAAACTTATTCGCAGTAATTAGTGCTTACGCTGTTGCCTCGGAGGATTCGGCTGAAACCTGTGACACCTGTCGCGGATCGCCAAGGCGGTGCACTCATGGGCGGAATCCCGGCATTGAGCCTCAATTATAAATATAGGATCAATTTTGCTGGCATTGATATAAATACTACTTCTTCCCTTCAATCAATTTGATCATCTCACATCTCACAGCAAAACACATCATTCACATCGCATACCATACAACCAAACCACACAACTAGAACCACAACCGGACATAGCCCATCATGATGACCATCAACTCGGCAGCGGTCAACCATCCGACCAGGAACTTCCTGGTTTACTCGGCAGCTGTTGGCCTGCCTCTCAACTTTATCCGCTTCATCATCATGGTCCGACCCGTTGCAGTCTTCACGCTTCTTCTCCTCTCCGCTTCTGCCGTCTTCGGATTCACCGTGAGCCGCCTGTACCGCCAGGGCGCACATCTCAAATCTACATTCGCCACGCCCATCACTGAGCCACTGAACTGCCTCGTCGCCGATGTACTGCTCGGTTTTTGCTCTCTCCTTGCGCTCATTTTCACATGGACGCACAACCACTGGCAAGACACTGGGGAGACCTTCCTGGTGGCTTACTCGTCCACGCCGCTCATGTTCAACATGTTCCTTCACCTTTACCTGGCGCTACTCGTGCTGTTGAAGACACGCAGGGTGCGCGACATTATCCGGGAACTTGTGGGCGACTTGGGGTCTAGCACGCCTCACAAGTGCCCACACTGCAATGGCCGATCGGGACGCCATGATGAGAACGACGAGAATGATGAAGAGCGGGCGCTGATTTCTGATACTGAAGACGGAGAGGACAGGCCTCATAGCGGAATTGGAGTGAATGGCCCTCCCAGTGTCTGGAGCCAGTAAGGGCTGGAAGAGGGATAGAGTCATCAGGTGACTTGGAGAGAGAAGATGGGTTATACTTGGGGGACTTCGTGATGAATGCTTCTCTTTTTGTACAAACTCCTCTAAATTATACGAGACAATCCCACTCGATCCTTGTCCTTTTATCTTACATCTAACGTACGCGCAACTCTGTCCTGTTGCCATCGACGCCACTCGCCAAAGCGTACGCTTCTTTATGCCGACCTGCTGATTGTGCCAGCACCCCCACCTGCTTATCCTTCATGCCCTCGCTGCCCGCTGCCCGGATGATGTCTTGCGTCTCCGGTGAAACCATCTGCGAGACAGCCTGCCAGGCATTGCCCAAGAGGGAAGATTCGGTGCGCTTTGCAAAGAGCACCATGGTGACAGCAGTAACGATAAAGTGCGCAGCTATGATGGCCATGACAATGGCGAAATTTGTCCACCGTAGCGGGATGACCACGTCTTCGGCCTTGATCATTGTGACGTTGTGGGTGGGGTCGAAAATGGGAAGAAAGTCGTAGTACAACATCTGGTAAACGCGGAATACAAGTGCCTGAATCGCTTGGGCCGGATCGCCAGTCTCGCGGAGGATGTTTTGGAACACGGCAGTGTGTTCTGGGTGCGTTGCCCAATTGATCCTGGTCGTGACGTCGTAGGCCAGAAGCCTGCCTGCAAGGGACCAGCCGCCTAGGAGGGAATACTCAAAAAGTGTAACCCAGAGTACAAAGTAATCAGATTGTACATCCATCTCAACGTCCGGATCGGACGACAGATCGGCCCAGAGTTCCGGACCCGAGTGGATTTGGAGGTCTAAAATGCCGCGTCCCGTCGTATTGTCGGGAGAGATTCCAACGCCCATCTGTCGGAGAACACTTGTGTCGTTCGTCCTGACTGTCAGGCTTGACACCTCAGTCAGGAAATTTGGCTCAGAGGCAACAGCTCGCCCTGTCATGGTGACATTGAACTTGTGAGGTAGGTTCTGGCTGACGTAGCACATGGTGGCATTGAATACCTCAGTCCCATTGGCTGTATGAGCCGTTGTCCAAGGTCCATCTTGACGAAACGTCAAATCGTTCAGCTCTTTCGGTATCTTGGGCAGCACTGGCCCATCGCTGCTGTAGTAAGAGACGAGCCCGTTCAATATTTCGCCCGAGCTGACAAGCAGGACATATCTGAAGCCATACGACCAGCCGGAGAGAGGGTTCATAGAACCATTTGTAATGGGTGCGTCGAGAAATTCATATTTGTTGCATAGAGAGATTGGCCGGAAATAGTGGTTTGTGCCGTTCCAATAGTTGTGAAGCCTGCAGTGAATTGGTCCAGGCTTAGTCATACCACTTCCAATGAAGTCGTCCTGACCCTCGATGGTAGCTGTGGCATTAAGATACAATCCGTCAATGAGGCCATTCTTGCCTGACTGCCATTCGACCTTTGCCTTACTAAAAGTTGGTCCGAAGCAGGCCGTTCATTGATTGATAACTACAGCGGGCCCATCGTAATACTCGAGAGTAGCCCTGTCTGCTGCGTTATCAAACGGAAGCATGGCCCGGTAGACGTCGCCCGTATCCACGGCATTCTCGGTGCGGAGTTCAGTCTCCATCTCGGCGGGACGAGTCTCGGCAAAGCGCCAATGCGCGATTGGTCTGGACTTCCAATACGCGATGCTGCTGTGGGGAGCATACGATGAATTATCAAAGCCAACAGCTTTGGTGTCTGTAGATATCGGTGCCGAGATCTGGCCTTGACCCAGGTCAAAGAGAAGGATGGTCGAGGTCAGGGTTGAGATCAATGCTATGACAACCGTCAAAGCGAGAATGAAGAAGTAGAGGAGTCCCGAGACGCGGCCTGCAAGACAGTGTCGCCAAGCTGTAGGAAGAAGGTCCAGTGGGCCGGCGCTGGAACTCGAGGCTCGTTGGATAGACAGCATTGCTGTGTCGGAGAAACGACTACCGGTAGTCTCTAGTATAACCGCCGCCATGGCTGCTGCTGCAAGTCCAATCTGGAAACCCATCGATACTCGAATAGCGGCCGAGCAGATGGTGACGAGCTGTGTTGACCAGTCGTTGAAGACGATGTCATCCCAGAATTCTGCCCGGCGACGGTGGTTCCTCGCCCTGCTGGCACCTTCCCAGAGGAAGATCAGGAGCGCAACAGAAAATACAATGACACCCGTTCCGACGGTGAGGACGAGTATTCCAGGGCGACCGATTCTATGCCACCATCGTCGATCTCGCTGTTGTTGTGGTGGTACGATGAATGTCGTTGCAGATCGTATGGGCGTTTCGATGATGTTCAAATTCCATTGGCTTGACTTGTCGTGCATCCCAAGTTGCCCTGATTCTTTATTGATGGCCTCGTTGCTATCATTGGTGATCGAATTGTCCATTGTAGCGTGCGTTATGCCGTGCTGTTGTGGTGACAGCATCTCGATATTGTAGATTGCTTGATCCTTATCCATGAGGGCCGCTTTGAGATTGATTGACTGGTGGGAGAGTGCGAGTTTGGGAGAGTGTAGCTGAAAGAGAGAGCAGAGTCTACATCTTTGAACCTGGGGCTTCATACAAGTGATTTCGCACTCGCCATGTCTTGGCGTGCTTACAACCGATGCATCAACAAAGGGATGAGGCCTGGTAATACTGAGGTACTTTTTGACCAGTTGGAATATCTAATAATGATGTGTATTCTTTTAGCAGTGGCCTGACTGTCGAGTGCTTGATGTGTGTCGCGCCAAGTGGAGTTCTTATTTCAAGAGACGGCATTTGATAGGTTGGCTCGCATTCCGAGGCTCGGACTTGAAAGCACATAGAACCTCAGGGGAATTCCTCAGAAGTTCTTTTTTCAACGCAAATAATTAATAGGCAGGCTCGCATGCAGACGGAGTGGAGGCTCGGACTAAGACCCAATCTGCTGCTTGAAAATGGGGAGTGATGGTTTCGCAATTACAAAATTGGCCTACCAGAAGGTCGAGATCGAGCATCTAAACCCTTGGTATCCATAGAGCATTTTAACCCCTTTTTCCCACTGCACGCGGCGGACATGGCCCTCATATTAGATGGTAGCGAGGTATCCCGTTTCTCGGCATTCTTATTGAATTGAGCCGCAATGAGAACTTATGGTGCGCCCTTCTGCGTTGAGGCGCTCAAAGGAATATCAAACCAGCTGGTTGAACCGCATACTTGAGCCTTAATTTGTCTGGAGAAGATGCGAGAAAAAAAGTTAGCTTGGGGTCAAAAGGATTTGGGATTAGCTAGCCCCATTCCAAATGGAAGCTTGGGTCAAGCTAATGCGGCTACGATTCTCCCACTGCCCGCCAAGTTGGTCTTATGGAAATATGTAGAGTGTCGCTCAACTTCAACTTGTTGAGAGCATGATCTTAAAATGGGCGGTAGAGTGCAAGATGGGCTTGATGTGTTTTGGCTGTCTGTGCACTGTTTTTTAAGTAATTAGCATTGAAGAATCGGTCATTCAGGAACATGTTGGACTTTTCTCTGCCTATGAACTCGTGGAAATAAAAGGAAAGATTGAGATCTAGCTTGGGATGGATGACAGGAAGTAGAGTTTCACAGTCTAGGTACAACATCTCGGCTCAATACCCAACTTTCATTGTCAACATTTCAATTTGAACACAGTACTGGAATTGAAGGTTTCAGGCCTTGCTGGTCCGCTCATGCGCCTGAGCTCTCTCAGCTTCTCCAAGTCTTCGGCTGCTTCCATCTTGATCGTCTGTATTTCCTGCTCAAGTTACCGAATCGACTCCAGCTAGTTGCTCATAATTTCGGTCGCCGTTAGCTGATTCTCTGTCAATGTGTCTCACTACCTCTCCAGTATTTGCTTCTGTTTGCTCATGGGTTGACTGCTGAAGCATCTCTCGGAGCATCATCTGCATCAGCGACGCGTTGTTGCCCGCCGCACTAAAGAATAGACTAGCAAGAATATTTGACTAGGAGAGCCGACTTGCTGAACGTAAATGTAGATGAGGCTAGAAAGTCGTGTCAATGGGTGTTGCTACCGGTATCACTGAGAAACATATCAAGGCTGCCTGGATCTCCTCTTTCCACTAAGTGAGTCTAGATTTCGCAGTCTTGATCTAAGAAAGAGTACTACTAAGATTATCGAGAGCATATGGTGGATGGAACGCACCCGGGCCGTAAGCAATAGTAAATAATTTCTTTAGAATAATTCCTGGGCGATATTAATAGTTAAATATCTCTGCTAAGTATTTCCTTGTGTTTGTGCTCTCTACAATTGCCTCGTAAGCTTCGTCTTAGAGCTAACCGATCGGAGGTTCCGAGCCGAAGGCAGAGAAATTAAGGAGGCAGGTAAAGTGATGAGAAACAGGAATGACCTCCTTGGCGGAGAGATCACCTGCAAAACACCCCCTGTCTTTTAAAGACCCACCCCCGCATCTTCTTAGCTCGCCTAGACCTAGATTCTCGGACCGACCGGTCCGCTCTGCGGGTCACCCTAGTTAATGTGGAGAGGACACCCGGTAACATGTAACATTGTGAGCGAGAAAGGTGTTGTAGTCTAAATAACTCTAATTAGACCCCAGTGCACGGGTTTCGGGGAGTTCATCATGGTGAAGATTTCGTATTCGATCTGGGATAAAGTGTACTTGCTCGGAGTAGACCTAGCATAAGGTACCTAGGTAGATAAAATGTCTCCATAGCATCTGTAAATCGTGTTTCAGCTCCCTGCCTCCACGGACTTGGCTCCAGATGATCCGTGCTCAGCCCCTCAGAGCCAAGCACTTATGTCGCAATTCAATGATGCCTCGGTCCTGACTCGTATCGAATCAAGCTAGCGCCCTCCCTGTGTTTACCCCAGAAAACATCACACCATGTCAAATCGATCAGTCGGTCCGAGACTATGGGAGGCCCTTGTAGACACTTCGGCAATCTAATGGTACCATGCCATGGTCCGGGACCGAGATCTTGCCCCGACCTTGCTATAAGTATGCCCTCGTGGAACCCTCCGAATATCCATCAATCTTGAGACTATTCTCTCAATATTTTCTAGATCTTATCCGCTTCTATCTTTACCCTTCGGCCAGCACTTCGACATGATAGAGAAATCGCCAAGCAGCGCCGCAGCAAGCGTCCAGATTGCTGAACGCGCCGACAATGTGAACATTTCCAACAGATCCGGCTCAGTTGAGAATGCCGGCTGGAGCCAAGCAGACACAAAGAAGTTGATCCGCAAGATTGACTGGGCGATCATTCCTTTTGTGGCTCTGCTCTATCTTCTGTCTTTCCTCGACCGCACCAACATTGGAAACGCTCGTCTTGATACGCTTGAGGCTGACCTTGACATGTCCGGCCTCATGTACAACAATGCCCTGGCCGTGTTCTTCCCTTTCTACGTTATTGCTGAGATTCCTTCTAATATGGCCATGAAGAGGTTCAGACCATGGATCTGGATTCCCTCAATGATGGTTGCGTGGGGAATTTGCTGCACCTTGATGGGAATCGTCCAGAGCTATCCGGGTCTTCTCGTTGCACGAAGCTTCCTCGGTCTGACCGAAGGTGGATTGTTTCCTGGAATTTCTTACTAGTAAATGCCTCAAACCGTCATGATTGTCACGTTGTTGGCTTACCTTACTCAGCATCACAATGTGGTATCGACGCCACGAATGCGGCTTTCGCATGGCAATCTTCTTTTCTGCAGCTACAGCTGCAGGCGCGTTCGGCGGTTTGCTAGCTCGCGGTATCATGGAGATGCGTGGTGTGGCAGGTCTCTCTGGGTGGCAATGGATTTTTATCTTAGAGGGACTTCTTACAGTTCTTGTTGGTATGTTGACCGGCTCTCCGAGCATGACGATGTCATCTCTAACGATATCACTCCTACTAGCATTGGCATCTTTCAAGTTGATGGCAGATTACCCAGAACGAGCGAAGTTCATAACCGAGGAAGAGAGAAAGCACATCCAAGAGCGCCTGAGGCTCGACCAATCGTCGCTCGCGGATGAGTTTGACATGAAGTACGTCTGGGACGCGCTTCGCGACTGGAAGATCTGGGTCCACATGCTCATGGCCACTGGAACTTTCACTGGAGTCTACTCTTACTCTTTGTTCCTGCCAACAATCATCCGCGATCTTGGATACTCCAACACGACCGCTCAACTTATGAGCACTCCTCCCTATATCGTGGCATGCGCTGTCTGTGTTGGAGCTGGATGGTGGGCCGATAAGGTACAGCAACGGGGTATCTTCATGATTGTCTTTATTACCATGGCGTAAGTTCCTAAAGATCTGTTCTGTCCTGTGGCTACGTGCTAATAATCTGGCAGCGGAGTCGGACTTATTCTGCTAATGGCGGTCCAACATGCTGGAATCCGATACTTTGGCTGCTTTCTTCTCGCCTCGGGTCTTTTCCCCAGCATACCTCAGGGTATTGCCTGGAACAGCAATAACATCGGCGGTTCCCTCAAGCGAGGCGTGGGAATCGCGATGAACGTGAGCTGTGGCAACCTCGGAGGTGTTGTTGCAGCATACCTATTCCTGAAGAAAGATGCTCCAAGATATTTCCCCGGTTTCGGCACGCTGATGGGTTGCCAGACCCTGGCATTCATTCTGGCCGTGGGGATGACCATCCACTTGCGCCGTGAGAATGCTCGGCGAGATGCATCGTATAAGCCACCGAGTGAGTACAGCGAGGAGGAGAAGAACGCTGAGCGGGAGAGAGGCGACGATGCAAGCTTTTTCCGGTATACGATTTGATCGTTCGGTACTTCTGTGGTTCTAGCATAGAATGCCACAATTCATGGATTAAATGGCTAATGTTGAAGCCATTGAATGAATAAAAAGCATGACGCAACAAATAATTGCAGAAAGAATTAGCCTTTCATAGAAAAATATAGTTTTGGCTAAATAGTCGATTGTTGCCTTTTGGATTAACAACTCTGGTTGTGATGAGATAGTTGGTCCCAAACACCTGGAAAAGATCAGTTTTTCTGGGTTAAGAAGCGGTGCGCAGGCTACGGCAAGAACAGGCCTGACCAGCAAAGGTTGATTTCCTATGCACTCACTAAAAAGGCTGTATAAGGCCCGAAGAACAAACCTGACTAGCAAATGTTGATTTTCGTATGTTTGCCAAAAAGGTTGTACAAGAACAGTGCGGGTTACAGCAAGAACAAACCTGACCAACAAAGGTTGATTTTCTTTGCGCTCACTACAGAAGCTATACAAGAACAGAGGAGAGAACGAGAACAGAAGGGTAGTGCCTGTCCCAAGCTTGTAGCCAAGCACAGAGAGAAGAACAAAGGCTATGGTTGCAGACAAGACCTATAAAAGAAACGCAATTCTGTCCATATTGCCGACCAACTCTTGCATCACACCACAATCAAGAGAAAAGCACTAACAGTACTTACGAACCGAGTCGTCTGTCACAACACAACACAGTCTACCAGATTCTAAACAAAATGCCATTTGCTAACAAGGAAAAGTCGCTGGCGCACAACAAAAGGACGCTAGAAGCGCTCCAGCATCAGCTTCAAGGCAAACAAACCCGAGACCCAAACGATCAATGCGCTCTTGAAGGTTGCTCTGAACACGTTAATGTATGGTTCCCCAGGTATGTGAGCAACTTCTGCGGCATGCACGTGTGCGCTTTCCGGGACTGCCCCGAGCTTCGCTTGAGCCCCAGTTGCGACCATAATGGGCAAAAAGCATGCTGCCCTTTCCACACCTGCCGCAATCCGGACTGCTGGCAGCCGGTTGCTATGAACGGTGCCGAGTACTGCGATGAACTCTGTAGAGATGGGAAAGTCTCTCCATCAACCCACAAGAATATCATGATCCTCATAGCTGGGTGGTTCGGCCGGGCTTTGCGGAGAAGCTAATGTGTCTACATCATTTGAGACTAAATGGCATGCCTTTGGGCTACTGAACCTGCTTTCTTACCGAGTGTGACTGAGATTGGTTTGGATTTTGTTTTTTTATATACTGAAATAGAATTTCTTTGATGTAACCTTTTCCATTTTTGTATGAATTGCAACATAAACGCAAGTGGATTTACAAAGGATAATACGGGTGAAACTAAAGAGTACAAATGTAGTTGTAAAATATAGAAGCTTTATTAAAGACAATACTTATCCTTTTAATTTATATATGAGTAACTGAAGACGTGACCTTTATCAAATTAAAGATTTAAGTGTATAAGCACCTATCATTTTACCTTGTTAGTTTTATATCCATTTCATCAAGGCAGGGACTATGGCATAGAAATTGTAGCAAAACGATTGTTGTATAGAAGCTATAGTAAAACGAATGTGTTATAGAAATTGTAGTAAAAGGATTGCACTACAGCTCACACAGATTTCCTAATGGCCCGATCTTAGGTAGGGAGGGCGCGGAAGAAAAAACCTTTCGTGCCTCAAGGTACAAGATTGGGAAGAAGTGAGCGTAGGGGCAGGAAGGAAAGACACCAGACGTGATCTGTAATATCCCCCAGTCGAAAGAAAAGACGCTGTCCTAGCCTAACCAAGGGACAACAAGTAGAGAATGGGTGGGTTTGATACACAGATGATCACCGGCAGCATGACTCGTACACTCGCTACCGAGTGACCAACTGCCTGCTTCTCCGATAGCCCGTGTAACTAGACGGCAGCCTAGCTGGCGTAGTCTACCACATCAAACACTCCTGTTATGGCGCCATTTAACACTTGCCCTTGTTTGAATCCGCCCTGAACAGTCAAATTAGCAGCCTTCTTGAATGAAGATATGAGCTGGAAAGGATAAACATACGTCCACCACCAGGCGCCGTTGCTGTTCTCGCCTCCCCTGCTGCAATCATTGATGATACCCCGCAGGAAGCGATAGCAAGCACCGCTAGACAATGAAGTGTCCCTGTCTTGTCGATTTTGGACCAAGAAATTGACCCGCTTTACGGAATTCAGATTGTAGCAGCCACCCTTTTGCTGTCCCTTGCGGTACGACCCAGAACCCCCGTTGCCGGAGCACCACCTGCCAGCACGGTCCAGGGCGTAGTTCTTTTCGGTGTCCCACCTCCAATCGTCGGAGTAGCACTTCCTGGCCCGCTTACTGAGCCCTAGCTCAGCAGGTGAAGCCTCCCCGTCATCGGTAAGGCCATATTTGGCGATGATGATGGCATCGATGTCGGCAGCTGCATCCGCCTCAGCTTGGATTGCTGAGCCCGTTGGTGACGCAATGGTCGCCTTCACAGCGGCGAGGGTCAAGAGAAGGTGCCAGAATTGCATGTTGACGATGTTGAATGATGAATATGATTGGATAAAGCGAAGAAGCAAGTGAGTTGGAGTAGTAGTTGTGTTGGAAAGAGCAGAACAGATTCTTCGACGAAGAGACACGGCTTTTATAGATGCGTAACAAACTGACGGACTCAATCCTCGCAACAAGTCTTTCGCACTGACTAATTTATTCATCATCATCTGTAAATCCGTTTCATTCCATCGTATGAATCCGTCAGCAACGGCGTTCCAGAAAAGACGCCGCTAACAATATGTGCCGTGGTGCTTGACGATGGCCACATCCCGATTCGGCGTTATGAGCCGCTGCCAAGGACGCCCGCGGGGCTGAATGCTGGGCAGCATGATCGCCATTGCAGCATGCACTAGCCGCCTAGGGGTAGATCGCATCAATCTGTACAATAGCAGTCGGCCGACCGGCCGAAAATGGTTGCGTGTTGCGACCGACTCCACGCTGCAAGGGACACTTCCTTCTTAACTAGGTAATCCTTCTTTCTGCCATAGCTTGGCTTCGATCTACTTTCAATGCTTCTGGCTTTTTCTACGGCGGTACGCAGTTTCAATTGAGGGAAGTCTTATCGATATCTTCTCGTATAATACTACTATCGGTTTTTGATCTTTTACGATATGCATTGCTAGAGTTTATACTTTATGTACGGCGTAGTAAAGTCTAATTTGTTTTGTTTCTAAATGCAAATGCTAACCGGGCGAGTAGTGGATCCGTTAATCCAATTGAGATTCCTGCGCATTGTAATAATACCAAGCGTTACAAATCAGGCTCAAGCTGAGACAGAATTATGACTAACGTTTACCATAAGCATGTAGCACAGGAAAGTTTGAAACATAAGCCGGCAGTTGTGCAACAGTATCCGTAAGCATGCAAACACATTGATAAGCTTCCCACATGCGGAAGGACCAACTCAACACGCAGGAGGCAGTTGCAATCTAGAATAATAGGGTTAAGTGCTGAGCAATAACTGGGCGCGAGCGAAAGGCGTAGAAGTAATTAACGTGAAATGAGGAACCGCCGTGTTCTTTGCCTGTGAAAGCTGAATAACAGGCGGAATAGATACAAAAGAGGAACTAAATATCTAAAACTAAGAACAAATATTCCTTGCCCCCGCTCATGTAGCAGGCTATGTGTTGGCAGAGGTGTAACCAGCCACAGAGAAGGCTGTGTTCGAGCTGCTCCACAATCCGCGTAACACACTTCGTGTCTCAAGAGGCAACTTTGTTAGTATTACACGATGCTATGACGTGTTGACACTGCATTCTTTGTTGTTATGGAAGCTGGGTAGTTTGCCGCAGAGATAGTGCCTAAAGGAGGCGGACTTTCACAAGTTAATATTTACCTCCGCGAAGTAAGCGAAGTGGGGCTGATCTTTCGAGTCTGGCGGGCTGTAAGGGTACGAATGCTCGTTGCGTCGTAATTCCGGTAGTGTGACGGTTGAGTTCCCCAAGGTAATAAGCCTGAGCGGTGCTATCGTTAATGTTGGCAGGGAATTAGGCTCGTTAAGTATCTAATACCAAGAGGGTGTCTTG